>JAHREE010000508.1:949621-979836 GCA_033628505.1 Tringa tobata
CACGGAACAGCTTATATTTGTTTTGTAATACCATGATAAAAATCTCTTTTTCCCTCTTTGAACATAGGAAATTGATTACTTTTTTATGCTTTTGCTTCAACAGCCACTGACTGTCATGGTATATGTCATGCAAATTATCAAACTGAAGGAACATGCCCTCTTCTCATTTTACAGCTGCTGTTGAAACAAAAAGCATGGTTCTGGCTCACATTCGAGAGGTGTGAGCCATCTAACATATTTCTGATAGGGATTGAGGAAAACCTCTCAAAAGACTTAGAAAGTGTGATATCAAAGTATTGGGCCTGAGTTTTAGGCTGGGGCTGTAGAAGGAAATTTCAAATGCAAGGAGAGGGAAAAAGAGAAAACTGGAATCAAAGGAGTAGGATGCTGCCTGCCCTGGGGCACTGTCTGAGGCTCTGCCTACATAGATTGGGAAGCACAGTGACTCAGCAGGGTGCCTGGGGATATAAACGTGGTGGGGCATAAGGTGAAAGAAGCTTCTTTCCTGGCTCACAATGTCACTTCGTATTATACATAATGGATGAACACAAGCACAAGATCTAAATGCTTTACAGTCTGTGCTTCACTTCAGAATTTCTGATTCTGTTGTTTGCAATCAAGATCAGTTCCTCAGAAAGCTCCAAAATTGCACCAGTAAGGGAAGAGGAACCGGGTTTATGAATTGCATCCTAATTTGCTGTCTCAATATTTTGCATGAATAACTAGTTGTAAGAGGATAAATTAAAGTGTCGATTCAAGACTTTTTGTTTCTGTGACATTATACAAATCTCTGAATGTTCTTTAACCCTTTTTTTTCCCCTCTTCAATCCATTTTGTTAAATAACACTTATGCAGATATATTCTGCTAGTAACCTCAATTCCACTGATCATAATTAAACCCCATACAAGACAAACAGTCCCTTATGATTCCTCCCATTGCAGACTGGAGCTGTTCAGTTAAGTCTCTGAATGTTTGTCTCTCAATGGCTTGGGTTACATCAGTTTTAAGAAGAAAATCTCTGTCTGAGTATGTGAAATGCTTGTGTGGCTAGATAGCATTAGAGTTTTCAAAACCTTGAGATTAAGTTAATATAATCCAGAAGGTGTACATGTCTTTTCCTAGCTAACCTGATCACATCGGAGGCCACAGTTCAGGAAATTTACAACAAGGAGGCTGGCAATGTAAATCATGTAAATCTTTCAATTATTTGCATAACGTAACTGAAGTGTGAATTTAGTTAATGAGGAAATAGAGAGGAAGCAGAGGTAAAAATCATATTATGTTCTATTAAAGGCCAGAAACGATTTTTAGAGTCTGAAAATTTTAAAAACATAATACAAATGAATGACCAATGAAACCTCAAGTCTAACAGTAGGTTTTTTTTAAATAACATCAGTGAATGGAAGACTGGTGGCTGTGGTTCTCAGCTCACTGAGAGAATAATGCCTTGTATTTATTGAGGTATTCTCAGTATAATCAAATGCAAATACAAATGTCAATTTTACCCTCTTAAATAGAGATTCGATATTGCAGTCATGGTCAACACAGTTTTGTAAGCCATTTATTTTTTTTTCCCTATGAATCCTACTTTTTTAGTGAAAAAAGTAGAATTGCCTCCCTAAAATAACCTCTATGCTATTATAGGCATGTGTTTTTATTGTTTAATATTCCCATTAAAAGAAAAACTAGGCCTGTTTTTCATGTGCATACATCCGTGCATGGGTGCAGTGCTTTGCAAGAGTGACGTGTAGTCACAGCATCTTTCTGAAGCAGGACAAATGCCTTATTCTTATCAGTGACTGCAGAGGGCTTCAGAGTGCCAGATGGGTAAACAAGATATGTGCAATAGCTGCTACCATAGCAGCTTGCATGGTTACATTGACCAACTCACTAGCTGCTCTAAATTGCTAGTCTCATGGATTTACGACAGTCAAACCTATTGGCTTTGACATAGAAGCTAAGTACAGACAGAAAATGATATTAGAAAGTGATGTGTGATTTATTTTGTCAGATAAATTCTTTTCTTTGTACCTTTTAACCTGCCCCATCCAACACTGGAGTTTAAGACAGACTGTGCCAGTGGAAGGGGTCAGGGAATGTTTGGAAAAACTCACAATGCTGGCCTAAATACAAGTGACTGGATATTTCAAGCATATTCGCTGTATGGAAACATACTGCATTGCTGTCTTAATCAGAATTGCATTCTGATAAGTCATTATTCCAGTTAAAGAGGATAATGGCCAAATTCCCTCCCTTTTCTGCTTTCCCTCTGCCAGTCCAGGTGTTTCAGTTGCAGAAGGGCATCTTGGATATCTTCTAAGTAACCCAAGTCTGCTGCATTGCCTTTATACACCAGGATGGCCAGCAAGGTATTCTTAGCATGCTGTTATCATATCTGATTTGCCTTTGTAATTAAATAAATCCACAGAGAAAAAGAGGAAGGATTTTTTTGTCTTCTGCTGTTCAAGCAAGTTATTATTAATCATAAAACTGGACTGGAAATTTTCTCTAGATTGTGTGTTTGTAATTCAAACAACTTCCAGAAGTTTTCGAGAACTGACAGGGACCAGTTCTTATTTTAGGCAGATTTTTTTTTTCTCTTTACTGAAGTTGGATTAAATAACGGTGATGATTTCTTAATTCATATGTGGGAATATCCATTCCCTCACTTGCAAGGAACTATTAATGAAATCATCAGTAAAGGCTCAAATAAAAATGGAACTGAAATTAAAAGATCTTGTGTAAGAAGCCTGAAGATCAAGCTGATTAAAAATGGGTAAATTCATCTGTTCTGACATACAGAACTTTACGGCAAATCAATACTCATAAAAGGCACTTACAAAATGGAAAAGAAGTATTAAATTCAGTAAATTCTCTACTGATTTTCATTTTAAATAACGTTTGAATCCAGGCAGGAAATTAAATGTGCACATAGATTTATCCAGCCATTATTTTTATTTTGCTGTAAACTAAGAGCAGCAGTTCAAAATTAGAATTCAGATGTATTATCATTTATCAGTATAAATGGTTTTCTGTAAGGGATAAGGGGCAATTGATCTTGATCTTTACGGTATCTTATCACTTTGTATCTGGGAAGAATAACATTTCAGATACATACAAATATGTTACCCTAGAAAGGTTTGGCACCCTAGAAAGGCACAGAAGGGAAATACATTATCATTTACTATATATGTAATTCATTTGCAAAGACATATATTATGAAGATATTTAGGAAAATTCATAGATGCAATTACTGGACATGAGATAATTAAGTTAGCTCCTGACAGCAGGTATTTCTGGATACTAAATTTTGTCTTGTGTTGAACAATATATGCTTTTAAAAAAAAAAGTAATGGTTGGAATCAATTTGAGACATATATTTAATTTTAAATCATGTTAAATGGAACTTGTTGTAACTGGAGATGTTGCTGGACTGCTCTACCTGAAGTGACAACACCAGAGTGTTGATGTGTGATATGGTTGCCTTGTAAAGTAAAAGTTTGGGATATCTCTCAAGAAAAAGCTGAAAACATACAAAAGAAATCAAGGTACTGCTAAACATTCTGACTAGAAACAAGGTACTGGCAGAAATTTTATGCTATTGTATAGAGCATTTTCCCTCTTCATCTAAGGGTGAAGCAGAGGAACTGACTATTAACTCGGTTAACTGCCAGCCAGCATGCACATAGTTATAGAGCCGCCACAGCATTTGCTGTGTTTTCACAAGTCAGCATGCTAAAAAGGTAGGCAAATGACCCAGCAGGAGCCTGAGATCAAGGATCTGCCTCTTGCCACTGTGATGAAAAAACGCCGTGATTTGGCCATGTTATTATTCGCTTAGCAGTGCAATTTTCATATGCATGTGTTGAAGCTGCTCTGACTGTAACTTGAGCTGCACATTTAACCCATGATGAAAAACTTGTCAATTTATGAATCAGTTAACTCTTTGTTGGCAAGAAAAGAGCTGGTTTAGAAGATTCTGACCCTGCTTATGATCTCTGTTGGGTGTGGTGCAAGGGTCCTGAGTGCACTAATCAGCCTTAATTGCTCTAATGGCCTGACCTGCCCCATGCCCTGCCCATGAGTCCATTTGAAATCAGGCCAAGGTAGCCAGAAGTTGTCTGAGATTTGTTTGGATGTAGGCCGCTCTCACTGGATTTTCTGGAGAGACTCCAAACCTGTGTAGTATGGTCCTAGGCTCCTTTTTGGGCTTTGAACCTCCTTTTGTCTCCTTCGCTAAAGGCAAATCATGCCTGATAAATTTGGTGGCCTTGTACAACAGCGTTATAGCATTGGCGGATAAGGGAAGAGCAACTGACATCATCTATTTGTCTCCTAACATTAACTCTTTTCTTTCTTTCTTGGAGCAGACAATCATGAATATTAAAACAGTCGTTTAAGACAGAGACTAAAAAAACCCCAAAATGCTCATATCAAATATACCTGTTACATCAAACAAGAGTCAGAAAACATGGAACTTATTCTGTGCCTCAGTATTCCACTCTTTCTTAAATGCAAGCATGTGTATTTGTAGATTATTTTTTTCTGCAAATATTTTATTGTATGAGTCAATGATTATTTTTTAGTTCATTATTTTGCATATGTATTAATTTTGAATGTGATTTTTTGGATATAAGAATTTTTCAAAAGTTTGGCATATGTTCACTATTTGTGATTGTGACCTTTTCCACCTTCATGTGATAGTATTACTAAACTTCAAAATAACGGAATTATCAAGCCTGATAAATGCAGCCTACTCTGTACAGAAATTGTCACTTTACAATTGCTTTTGTCTACCACGTGTCCATCTGTACCGGAATAACAAATTTGTTGTGAAGTAAACAAAACATAGCCTTTCTCCCTGATTTTTTTTAACAGAACCACATCCGCAGCTTTGCATGTTTTAAAATGATATGCAGCTATCAGGAAAGGAAGGGTGAAATGGCACTGTTGGCAACTGTGCTTGTGGACAAAAAAAATATCTGCAGCAAGGCTTATTGCAATAATAATAATATCCAGTGACTTGCATGTAGTGCTTTCAAAAAAAGAAATATTTATGCAGCAACTCTTGCTACTACTTGAACCTCGATTTACACCTACTTAGCAGGAGTAGTAGGAGTTTACTTAGGAATGTTTGTGACAGTTTTACACTTCTGACAAAAGATGCCTGGCATTAATGAGATTCAGATTGTTAGTGCCAACATGAAGTTAGAATACATTTAAGGATGCACTTTTAACATAGATTCTTTGAAGGAACATATCTGTATGCATGAGGTTAGTTGGTGCTCTAGGCTTACCTCAATAAATGCAAGCTCTCAGGGAGAGGGAAACTCCTACTTTTGCAAGATATGCCTTAGACGGTTCAACTGGACTAGCTCTCACCCATGGTAGGTTTGAGAAACAAACTTTCTCAAAAGAATTGGTTCAGCCTGTGAGACTGCCTCATTTTGCAATCCCCTTGTAAAAGGGCAGCACAGAGCTGTGGTGCCCCTCTAGGAGAGCATCTTTGAACTTGGTACCCGGTACACATTAGGGCAGAAAAATCAAGGTCCCAAGTGCTTCTTGCTGCCTGATGCAGTACTGAAGGTATTTCCACAATGGAGGCAGCTCCTCCTTTCCCATCATAAAGCACAGAGTGTGGTCTGATTTCAGAAATGGGAGAACTGACTCGGTAAGTTCAAGTATTTTAAAAGTCTAACATTGTATTTAATGCTGTAGAAATATTCTGAACAGAAACAAAAAATAAATTAATTCTTCTCACTGTCTTAGGGGCTGCAGAGTACTTCTCCAGGGTGTTATGAGATGGAAGGATTCTGTCTGGGACTTAAATATCTTGACAATAACAACATGGGCCATATAGTTCACCTCATTATTATCTGTTTCCAGGGATGTTGATAAGGAACAGAAAAATATATTCCCCATATAATGATGGGGCTCAACACTAATTGTTTACAGTAACAGCTGAATAATTTATAGAGGTAAGAGCTGCACTCAAGTTGTCTGTAATTTATTTCAACAAATCAGTATGATTGTTCTGGGAAGGAAGTACTTTTGACAGACCTATGAATTTTAGAATACCTACGTTGTATTTAAAAAGTGGATGTTAGTACTCATGCTATCACAATGACTTTCATTACCCATACTTATTTAATTTTAAGGAAATATTCCTTATTTTTTCTAATTTTACTTACTGATGGCAAAGGCTGTGGCAGGCAGTGGTGACTTTAGATATGCGCACTGCATGTCCACAGATTATGAAGAGACCTGAGCTAGTAGAGACAGCTTCTTAGTTTTTTGACTTATCTATATCCAAGTTTATAATTCCTTCACATGTCTGTGTTCTGTATTGGTGCTTGGGTGGTTTGGAAATGATCTGGAATGATACAGGGGCAGTTTTGTACTGAGTAATTAGTCTGAAGGAAAACAGCAATTGATGAGGGTTTTTTGTGAGAAACTCAGATATAATTCAGTAGATGATTCAGGTGCTGTTCTTAATTTGAATAACATTTATTTCTTTATTCCATAGCAATTGATAAATTCTCATTTTAAAGGTGTATGTTTTATAACAAAAGAAAAGTTTGACCTGATGGTTTATTCTTATTAAAACAGCTGGAATTTAAATCACATATATGACCTAAACACATGGCAAGAACACAGAAAGTTCAAACTCTGACCTCATTCTGGTAGGTTATGGTGACTTTCAGAGGGGGAAGTAAATATATAAAAAAAATTACGTAACTGGAGTTCAAGATCCTTAGGGAAGTGGGGAGGGTGCAGAGCAAACTCACTACCCTGGACTTCAGGAGAGAAGACTTTGGCCTCATCAGGCATGTGCTTGGTAGGGTACTGTGGGATAAAGACCTGGAGGGAAAAGGGATCCAAGAACGCTGGTTAATATTCAAGGATCACCTTGATCAACCAAGGAGGTTGTCGTCCATAAACCCCACTCAACCTTCACTTTCAAAACTTCCTAGGGATGGGGCATCCACAATGTCTCTGGGCAACCTCTTCTAGTGCCTCAATACCCTCACACTAAAGATTGTCTTCCTAATATCTAATCTAAATCTATGCCCTTTCAGTTTAAAAACTTTACCCCTTCTCCTATTGCTACACTCCCTCATAAAGACTCCCTCCCCATCCTATTTACTATCAATAGAGGAATCCTTGGCATAAAATAGCCATTTATAAGCTTATGAATATCCAGACTACTTAGCACTAATATTACATTTTTAAAAATAAATGATGCAATAATAAAAATATTTGGTGATTTGTATTAATTTCATAACATACTCTACTATACATATGTTAATTTGAAGGTCTAATTGTGATTTCTTTATTTTTTTTTAAAGTGACTTCAGATGCTACAACTTGCAATACTGCAACCAAGCTTACAAGTACTAATAATGATACAGTTTTATAGAACTTCTTCCATTTAGCAAAATGAAAAGAAAAATTAAAAGTAAGATATTGATCCTGGAAATACCAACATGAGTGTAAAATTCTTAAGTGCAAATTCTTGCATCAAAGAAGGATGGACAATGAAACCGTTTTCCTAAAACTGTTTTGAAGCCTTAAACAGTGCAAAATCTAATGTCCTACTTATTTGAATTTAATTAAGAGCTTCCTTAAAATTCTTCCCTAGTTACTATTTGATAATGTAAGAGGTCCATTTTCAGTTCCTCAAGAAGATAAATTGAAACTCTACATCATTTCCACTTGTATTTAAAGTATATAGGCCTACACAAAGAAATTGAAACTACAGTTCAAAAGTAAAAGTTTTAAAAAGTAAATTGATCATCACTACCCTTTTTAACTCCCCTTTTTCTGTTGTGCAACTTCAATGACACAATATCTAAGACAATTTGTCATCTACTTCAGCAGAGATTTCTGTCTTTACTGATGTCAAATATTACTTCTCATACTCAGAACTGAGCTCTCAAAGTTCAAATGCAGTTTTTAATATCTACAAAATCTCAAGGGGTTCTTTCTTCTCAAGATTGCTTTATAGTGAAAATAGCTTTCAGTCCCACAACAGAGCTATAGTTTTTCTGGCCAAAAAGGTGTCATTGATTTGGAGGAAGATTAACTGAGCAAAGATACTTCTGTTTGCTAAGAAAAACCCAGAAAAACCCACCATCTTTACAGCCTTAGCTAGAAATGCATCTCTCTTTACTAAGTTCCATACTTGGGACCCGAACAGTTAAATTTTAGTAGGCACGATGAAACATGATTTCTATGCAGCTTGTCTTGCAGAATAGACTTTGTTTATAAAAATAAGTGAGCAAAAGCTTGAAGACCCAACCTGAGATGGAAAGAACATTCTCATTTTTGAGCTGTTTGCCAAGGTAAGTATGCAAATACTCACCAGTGACATTGAACTGTTAAAGTGCACCTGTCATATAAACAATTTTTCAATATCTCTTTATTTAGACTTTTTTAAAGAATATAGATGGATTCAAGATCATAGAATCATAGATCAGCCCTAAGAAGTCCGTTCTACTTAACAGTGCTTTAAGTGCTGACCAGACACTCAAAATTCTGACATAAATACATTTTATATTGTATTATGGTATGACATGTATTAACAAAATCAAGTATTTCTTGCAGTCGCTATGTACCAGATTTTGTAGAAACCTGTGCATAACTAACTGCATTGTTGCAGTCCAGCTATGATGGTCCACAGAGGTAATATACATAAATATATGCACAGAACTATATGAACTGGGAAAGTTCATAAGCAAATATAATTTCTAAGATTTAATCTTAATACTTGCTAAAAAAGACAGACATATATTAGCATTGTGGAAATATGCTAGTAGTAGTTGAACATAGCTAACATTGATATTAAAAAAAAAAAGTCAAACAAAAGGCTCAGAATAGTGAGGTTGATGTTAGGAGTTGCAGTTAGGAGATGCATTACACAATGGGAAACACTTGTTTCCTTGAGGACTTTCAAAACAGCGCCATGATATTTAAAAGAAGGTGAAATGACAGAATGATGACAAATGATCTTCCTTGGGAAGTTATCCATCCATCTCAAAGACCAGAACTAGTGCTGTGACTAACTTTACTGTCAGAAAACAAGTAGAACTTTGATTGCATACAGTTTCCAATTGAAATTTTGAATATCAAACTGAGCTTGACTAAATTTGTGCCTGTATTAATAACTTCATTGTTTTACCTACTGTGCTAAAAAGCTGTTCTTGGTACATAGTAAGAAGAAAATAAATTAACTCAGTGCACAAAATTGGAAGTTTACTGAAACTTAGAACAAGACAGGCACCCAGAACAGATATCACAATTTCAGGAACACTAACAAACTAAATCAACCACTGTCACAATCATTCACTTTTCTTTTGAAAGAGAAATATTAAGCAAAATGAATAAAATCAAAATGAATAAATATTCACTTTTATTTGAACTATGTGGCTTAGAACTTAATCACTTTACAGGGAGGGAGGAGTTGATAAGCAGAGAGTGATTAACTAAGCTGTTCTAACTCTGTCAAAATAGTTAAGAAATGTAATGCTAATTAGTTTCCCTTCAGAGGTTTCTGTGTTCATACTCCGATTTTTTTCTATATTGCACATGAAATTTCATCTTGTTTGTGGATTTTTTAAAATCTTCCTTATTTCGTCTGTTTTTCAAACCAAGCTAATTCAGCTATACATTGAATGACAGCTTTGAATTTAATGATGTTTAGATTTAGAACCATAGAAATGATAAAAAAAATTAGTCTGCAGTGTATTCCAGTTTTTCTCAAAGCAGAACAGTTGCTAGTCAGAAGCGACAGCTCTCATAACTTTAGGATGACAATTTGAAAGAATATAATCACACAGACAAAATACAAACTAGAGTTTTGCAAAACTACACATCTTTTAGGCAAATTAATAGTAGAGTGGAATAAGAAATGTTGCTTAATATCTAAAAGCATTTTTAGGACAACTGGTTGAATACTAGCTTCTCCTTTTGAAAACTGCACAGAAGAGCATTTCTGTTAAATGGTTGGACAATTGGACTGTGATACTCCATGGGGCCTGAATTTAGAAAGCAGCTTTTCGGAGGTTGTAAGAAGGCAGGCTGCTTGTTAATTTGGAAATAAACTCACTCAACAATTGTTGAAGATGGCCAGAGATTCCTTCTGGAGGAGGCTGTACATTGCAACCTCTATTACACTGAGAAATCTGGTGAGTGGGAACTAAAGATGTGACCTGTTGACGCCAGGAATGGGTCTTTGAGATGGTGAGCAGAATTAATGTGCTTCTGTCTTTTGTCTTTCTGATTTATATTGAATCCAGAGAGTGTTAGCTCTTGTGCTGAGCCTAGAACAGGAAACCAGCAAAGCATGTTTAACTAGATTTTAAAATGTTAATTGGATGTCCCTTGCCAGTGAACTTAATGTCAAGTGAGGCCCCAAAAAGGAGATGGTACTTACAGCAGATATTTCACTTGTGCTTCTTTCATGTTCTCAGAGCAAACTTCCCTCAGATGTGGCGCAAGGTCAAAGACCTACTACTAGTCTGCCATCGATATTTGGGGTACCTGGGGAGAGAGACATGCCGTGGTGCCATACTGAGAGGAGGAAGAGTGTCATCTAGAGTGTGGAATTCCTCACTATAAATAACCAAAAAAAAGTGAGGGTTCAGGACACGCCTCTGTTGGAGAGGAATGTGCTGACCCAGGTTTTATCCATTCTTCTAAAACTGCAAAAGACTCCCTGAAGTGCCGAAGAATCACTGGAGTGCACTGACTGGTTTTTCTCAGAACTAATTCAGACAAGGAAATTTGTTTCTTCAGCTGAAGTGGGCACTCCAAATGAAAATTTAATTTAGCAAGCAAGAATAAACAGCTTATGCTTTTCAATGTCAAGAAAATCCTATGAAGTGAAGAAACATTACAAAAATGTAAGAAGAAGCTGCATCTCTTTGAGAGGTATTTTAGGAAGCTGTAGTGTACAAATGGTCACAAAATACAAAATCTGGCCTTTCAGCTCTGGAAAACTACTTGATAGCACAGCCAAAAGGTGTAAAGCATACTGATGAAATCAGATTTCCTGCTTATAATATACTGATTGTTTTTCATACTGACATTCTGGATTCATTGCTTTCACTCATGAATTATTTACTTTCTAGAGATATCAACTGTGGCATATATGCATTTTCATCCTCTACAAAACGGATGTAATATTTAGTCTTCTCTTCCACAAATATCTCAAGCCTTTACCAGGTGCCCATATGCAACACTTTCCAAAACACTTTGGAGTGATCACCATAAAACTCCATTTCTGCCAGGACTGGTCTACAGCAATAAGTACTTATGTGTACGTATAAACCCTCACTCTAATGTAGAGTCCCAGTGATGGCAAATATGACCAACTACATGCTTAAATCAAGATGTGGTGAGGATACTTTTCAATTGCTCTCTAAAAGAGAAAATGTCCAGCCTTTCAATGAGTTGTTCTTGTTTGAATCCACTCTGTCTGCCAAACATCAGAATACACAGTCCTAGGAAAGCAGACCTGAGTTTGAACATAGGCTGATATATTCATAGAATCACTTAGTTTGGAAAAGACCTTTAACTGTAAACCTAACACTGCCAAGTCCACCATTAAACCATGCTCCTAAGCACCACCTCTACACATCTTCTAAATACCTTCAGGGCTGGTGACTCAACCACTTTCCCTGAGCAGCCTGTTCCAGTGCTTGATAATCCTTTCAGTGAAGAAACTTCCTAATATCCAGTCCACTTCCCATCCATGTCCCATCCTTCCTGTCCCACCCCAGCGCAACTTCAGGTTGGCAACACCCACAGCCTTTCCCTCATCCACTAAGTGGGTCACCTTGTCATAGAAGGACATCAGGTTATTCAAGCAGGGCCTACCTTTCATAAACCCAAGCCGTCTGGGACTGATCACCTGGTTGTCCTGTATGTGCCCCACGATGGCACTCAAGATGGCACTCAACCTTCCCCAGCACCAAGGTCAGTCTGATAGGTCTGTAGTTCCTTGGATCTTCCTTCCTTCCCTTTTTCTAGATGGGTGCCACATTTGCTAACTGCCAGTCAACTACCAGCCAGAACTGCTGGTAAATGATGGAAAGTGGCTGCTTGGTGAGCACTTCTGCCAGCTCCCTCAGTACCCTTGGGTGGATCTCCTCTGGTCCTATATACTTGTGTAGGTCGAAGTGGTGTAGCAGGTCACTAATCATTTCCCCTTGGATTATGGGGTCTTCATTCTGCTCCCCATCCCTGTATTCCACCTCAGAAGGCTGTGTACCCCATGAACAGCTGATGTTACTATTAAAAAGTGATGAAAAGAAGGCATTTTCTTAATCCTTTGCCATTATGTTTCCCCTTGCATCCAGTAAAGGATGAAGATTCTCCTTAGCCCTCCTTTTATTGGTAATGCACTTATAAAAACATTTTTTATTGTCTTTTACAGCAGTACTCAGATTAAGTTCTAGTTGGGCTTTGGCCCTTATCAGTCTTCCAACTCCTATTTTTTGCCTATGCTGTGTACATTGGTGTAGATGGACTTCAGTTGGGCTATTGATCCTGTCGCCTTTTTGGGGGGAGAAGCCCTAATTCCTATGTGACTGTTCTCAGGCACTTCCATGGTTTCTAATACATCAATAACCCTTGCATCTTTGCTGCCACGTAGATCTCCATCCCCTACCTCCACTTTCCTTATGGATACTTCAGTTTATCTGTATGAAACATGATCAATTAAGGAAGTCATGTGCAAGTCTTATGAATGCACGTTAATCATTCACTATGAATTGTGAGATCCCAAGTTCATACCTCTCTTTTAAACAATACCCAAGAGTGTTGTATTTCCTACAGGGTGTCTACTCACTGTACTAGGTGCTAGTTAGATCAAATATAAGTTGAAAGTTATGCTTCTAGTCTCTACCATCTCTGCTTATGAAGGAAACCATGTTTTCTTTAACTTTCTTTAGGCTACACAACCTGAAGTCCTTCTCCTAATAAGTAAAAACTCTGCTGGAATACATTTGTACTTGAAACAGAATGTTAATTTATCTTACAAGATAAAGAACAATCCAACTGTTATGTCATAGCTGTGGTTTGGTTTTGTCTTCAAAATCATAAAAGCCCCATAATGTTTCCTAGAAAATTTTTCAAGGAATAGGGAATAAAAGTGCTAAATCCTCTCCCTGTGGCAGCAGGGCCTCCTCAAAGGGTTTTAATCAGGACAATCTAATGCCTAATAAAACCAGGGCAGAACAACCCTGAGTCCTGGAAGACGTGTCCTATAAAATTTAGTCGTGTAAAGAGAAGAGAGAAGTGAGCACTCATCTACACTGGAGACTGTTTCTGAAACAATAAATCTTCCTGCTTAAAACTGTGAGGAGTAAAAGATTTTAAGTCACAATAGCTGTAGCCAAGTTCATTTTATCAGAGTCGAATGCAAATTCCACTCTGCAGAAAGAGAAGAGAGATTCAAACATGAGAGTAAGTTCTACAGCTGAAAAGCCCTGAATTCTTCTAGAGAGAAAATTCCTTCCTGCCTATCTTCTCACTTTGAGTCCCAGCGCTAGAGCATTAGGAGATTCTGTTCACAGACCTACTAGGATTCAGCCTTCCTTGTCTCAGTCTGTTTTTTGCTGTGTTTACCCTGACTGAAACAAAGGGTGGTGAAGAGGCTCTAGAGATGCTGAAGAACAGGATCTAGAGATGTGTCCTGTAGGCAGGAGACCCAATAGTCATGCAGGTTCCCAGATATGATATGATGTAGCTGGACCTTGTCCAGACCTCAATCTCTGTTTCAGGCTAGGAACAAGGCAGTGTTCTGTGTGTTTGCATAACTTAATTTTAAGCAGCAATTTAAATAGAGCCTAAATCTTAGCCTGCTTCAATCTACTGCCAAACTAATTGCCAACAGAATAAAAGTTAAGCTTCTAACATATGATCTCAGGACCTATGCAGTAAATATTTTTTTTTTTTTCGGGGCACCTAGCATAGCAGATAAGTCTGAGAAAAACTATGAGAAACTTCCTTTCCACTTCATGCTCACGTTCTCTGAACTATATCTGCCTTGACATTTGAGCTCTGTTATTACTTGGCCTGAGCCTTCAATCCTCACTGGAAGCACGTGAATGGTTGACTTGTAGAGAATGTAGGCACATGTGTTGCAAGGGGATTGGAAGAAGTACCTACATCACTGTATTTATGTGCTAGAAACTAAACTGAAGTTTTGCCTTCTGTATTAACTGCTTTCAAAATTAATGTGGCTCCTGAGTACTTTTGTTGCCCAGAACATGTAACATACCAAAATGTCTACTGAGACCCACAAGAAGAAATAATTGTAACAGAAAACGAAACACACCACTTAAAGCAGAAAGGCATGAGGCAGAAATTTGTACTAAGATAGCTTCCTATGTACTCTTAGGAAGAAATAAATAAATACATAAATGTATCAATGATTCTCTAAAGGGCTGACCACAGAAAAAAAAGATGAGATTGAAAGTAAAGGTTACTTTCCTTCTTGGTTGAAAGTGAGGTTGTTGGAAGGAGAAATGTAGAACCTAATAACTTATAAGTGCTAGTACTCAGGCTCCAAATCTGGTTGTTATACTGGGGGGGGGTGGGGAGGAGGGGGGAAGGAAACAAAAAAAGAAAAGGGAATAGATGTTATGTTTCACCAAAGAGGAAATTTGTGCTTAGATGTGGCTTTAACAACACTGCAAATTTGTGAGTTAAAGGCCTCATTGCTTATAGAGGATGTAATTAGCTCACAGTAGAAGGTGGAACATGCAGGGAAATGGCCAGGATGAGAGAGACAGACAGGCTTTCTGAAACAAAATGAAGTTGTTCTGGGCAAATGACGTGGCAGATACAGTATTGTATCTCACTTGCAGCCTTGAACGTGGCATTGAAACAAAACTTTTGGCATTTTCCCACAGGAGCCCCAAAAGACATAGAAGGTAAGAAAAAAGCCATACTTTCTGAAATGAAGAAAGGCAACAATTCACATTCAGATAAAAAGTTCAATCTGATCACAAGCTACTCTAAAGCATCATGATGAAGTATACTTATGATTGTAGCTGGATATTACTATGCCAAAACCTGTGTTAGAGTGCAAAGTTAAAGTACTGTCCCCAATTTTTTTTTTTAAAGTCTTGCTACAATATTACAAAAGTATAACTTCAAACAGAGCAACAAATATCCTCCCACAACTGCTGGCGTGTAGCCGTGTTTTGGTCATGCAAAGGGCTACGTACTGTTGGTAGATCTAATGGGCAGGGCAATTCACTGGCTACAGGCACAGCCCATTTTGACACCTCCACAGAGCAGCAGAGTCTGGTCCTGGGGCTCTATCCTCAACCTCAGTGCAGCACACAGATACAAGGATGGTGTAGACATACATCATCTTCAGTAAAGAACACACGTGGCCAAACACGGAGGGATACTCTGTAAAACTGTGCCTAAGATTAGGCTGAGTGAAATATTTCCCCACTTAAAGTGTTTAGAGTGCAAAAAACCTATTGCATAGCTGAACAGGTGGGAAAAACAATTGCAATGTGCAGACACCTATAACAATTTGGGACATATTTAGATAAATGTCATTGTGTCACATTCTTCTGTAGTATTTCACTGATGCATGATAGATGATAATGATATTTATCATCACAATTATAAGCTTTACCACAGCTTCACCACAACTTTAGAGATAGCTTCTTGCCTTCTGTAATAAGATCAGGTTTATCTATTAACCAGCCTTAGTCCACCAGTCTATCCTAAAATGAGTTAAAAACTGTGAGAAAAAGTGCTAATGAAAGTGTGACTATCAAGGGGAATGACTACTACACTCAAGGAGCTGCTTGACCTTGAGAGTACAGTCTTCTGAACCCTTTGTTCAGAAAGTGCTCATACTTAACTTTGCAGAAGCTTAATAGATTTTAAACTGTACAGCAATTGGCAATACCTCTGCTTCAGAAGATCTAAATGTGAAAAGATAGAAATACTTCTGCAAGGATTTCATTCCTCAAAGAGAGAGAATGAGTATTCAAAAAAATTCTTCCTTGGATGTATAATATTAGTCTCTGAAAATGGAAAAGTTACAGGAAAATAAAATACTAGTCTCATATTTAACCTTTTTCCTTTCATCCGTCTTTCCACGAAATCCTCACCCCTAGAAGAACTGAACATTTCATAAGATCTCTGAACTTTCCCAGCATGAATTTTAGTTGCCCCAAAACTTTCATCCTGGAATGGAAATCAAGTTAAATGTTTAAATAAAGTAAATAATGTTTATTAGATTATTTTAAATTAATATTTCAGACAAAACAAAGCCTTTTTAAATCTTTCAAAATATCAAGCCTACATCCTAGAAGAAATTCTGAATAAAAATCAAAGTTAAAGTCAAACTGAACATTTAAACATTGCAACTGACATTGACTTCGACCATGACTTTTTTGTTAAACAATTTTATTCTTTTTTCATTCTTCTGGATATCTTCTGAAAGCCACTAACTAAATATTCATAAGTTACAAAAATGAAAGCATGCTCACACTCTACACACACTTTCTGCTAAACTACGCTTGATGC
This sequence comes from Tringa tobata, assembly GCA_033628505.1. Taxonomy (NCBI): domain Eukaryota; kingdom Metazoa; phylum Chordata; class Aves; order Charadriiformes; family Scolopacidae; genus Tringa; species Tringa tobata. The sequence continues at coordinate 966,189 of JAHREE010000508.1, forward strand.
ATTCTCTGACAATTTTTTTGCTTGGCACTATAGAAAGCCTGAAGTCTCCAGGCTACCCTAGCTTTCAATTCTTCCACTTTCCAGTTGTCTTAGCTTTCATAAGCTCCCTTCCATTGCAGTTTTAAGAAAAGAATTCCACAGTACTCTAAAACATATTCTTTTTAAAATGTGTTGCTTAGAACACAATCTTTGAAAGGAATACATTAGATTTTTGAAAACTGAGCCAGTTTTAGGTGTCTATAACTCTAGTATACGTATGCCCTCTCTTTCATTCTAGAGATGACTGTCACAAAAAAAGTCCCAGATCACACATGCAATAAAAAAAGGAACCATTGTTAAAATTAGCCTTCAGTAGAGTCTGGAAAAACTATTTCACATTAACCAGATGTCTCGGCAGTAGTCTCTATAGAGTTGCTGGTGAACATTAAAGTAGATACACACGTGGATTCAAGATCTCACCAAAGCATATTTAATACTTAGGGTAAAGGTTGGATTGGCAGCCCTGGAAATAACTACTTGTTTTACTACAGAACAAGATAAAGGCAGCAGCTGCATGCAGTATTCACATGGGCATGAGAGGACTCGCTACTATTGTGAAATCATACTTTCACTTTACGTCTAATTCTAACCTCACCATGATGCTAAGCCTCTGGCAGAAAGATTGGCTGCTGTGATACACACAGTGTAAAGAGGCATAAATTCCAGAAGGAACAATCTACTTATTACGGTTAGCGATTGAGGTTTTAATCTGAGCTTTAGCCTTGAAGTCAAACTGAAGGAATCTAGAGCCAGCCTTGTGCAAGATATAATCTCTCCTTACAATGTCCACATAAAATATAACAGAAACACAGGAATGTTTTCACAGAAGAAAAATAAGGAAAGCTTCTAGGACTTAGCATATACAATTTTTTCTGAAATTTAAAGAAAGTTCAATGTCATTAGCCTTCTGCTCCTACTGAAGAAACAGAAATCTTCCAACTTTATGCTCATAAATCACGAAATCTATTTTGAGAAAGCAATTTTTTTTTATTAGCACAGTTCAAGTCAAGTATTGACTCAACCTCATGTCCACTACCTAGTTACTGTAAATTTGGGAGATTTATGCTATAAGGATATATATATTGTACTCCATTAAAACTCTTATATTTCGTGTACAAGACAGTTGTCTGAAGAGGCAAATAATTACTACTTTAAAAAATCCTCATATTTCATACTACCTCTTGATGTATTTTGAGTTTCCTTTTGAAATTGTTTACATGAATAAAAATCATTTATATCGGTTATAACTTGTGAAAGTTATGAAGAATGAAAATAGAAGCAATGTTGGATTTTTATTACACCTAGTGTATATTGCCTTTTAAGAGTCAAGTAAGCTGTAATGGAAACTGTTTCACCAGGTGTCTTTGGGTAACTTTAAAATAAGCATAAAACAGAGAGTCTCATATCAGAACACTAAATTACACTATCAAAAAAGAACAGCTTAAATCCTTTCAAGGCAAGTATCCACTACACAAATATTAAAGCTGTCCAATTTGTAAAAGCAGGCTGTGATTTACAGCAAGCCTTGTATAAACTGATCTCTCATGGTGACCTCTTGAAATGAAGAAGTCTTTTACTTCAGCTTCAGCTGGCAAATAAAATACCTTTCACTGCTAATATAAATAAAAATCACAGGAGAGAATTGTTTGTAGAGATCTTTAGATTTTTAAGCTCTCATTACGCCAGGGGGTATCAGTTTAGATGGATTCCTTCTTTTCCTTTATTTTTAATTATACACCAGGCAAATCAACCCCTCCAGATTATTTTTTTTTTCTTTTTCTTTGTGGTAGGGGTAGTATATGGTAGAACCAAATACTTTATATACTGTTTTATGTGTCTTACAATTAAACACCTAAGTGTTTTACAGACATGAGCTTAGTTTTACATCATGCCTGTAAAATAAAGGCGTATGGAAATCTTTGTGCCCTATTTCCCGTAGTGTATAGGCCTTATACAGTATTCTCAAATCTCCTTACCCAGTGTGTCTGTTATAAAGAACACTTCGACTCCGTATTTAAAGCACAGTCCTTACTGATCTCAGTTGCAGCAGCTGTGACCCAATATGTGACCCTTAAGCATCCAAAATCAGGCATCTCACCAAGTGACTACCTGTAAACTATTTGTTCGTAATTCATGCAGTCTTTAGCAGAGACAAGAATACAACTGAGTTCTCCCAGGAAAACACCTGGCTGGCTTAACAGCTGAGTCATGTTTCTTCTGCTGCATGCTTTCTAATTGCTGCAAAAAGTGAGGCAGTGGCTTTGTAATCAAGCCTTCCCCAGTGTGGTTACAGAATTGGTTGCAGTCCTATAGGACACACAGTACAATATACTAAAACAATCATAAAGCTTGTGCATATGGATAATGAAGTAAGACCACATAGGCAACTAACACTTTCATTTTTAGCAACTTTGGAATGCCTGGCCTACAACCTCAGGAGTAAGTTCTTTTGCATTAATCTCTGATTTTTAAAAAACAAGTTAAACCAGCATTAGATCAGTTAGTAACCTATTGCAATCCACCTGAGTACAAGCAGGGCTAGAAACTCTAAAGCCAACACACCACTTGAGCAAGCAGGAGAGTTGGTAACAGAGTTTGCTTATTTTCTGCTTGGAAGAGCACTTCAGAGAAATGAGAACCTTAGAGAGGGTTCCCTGTTTGCTGAGAAAAGACAGCAGTGAGATTGGGAAACCTCTAAGTTAATTCAGCACACTGTTGATGTGTTCCCTTATCAGGACAGATTTTTGCCCAGCTTGTCCATCAGGACACTGTTCCACATTGCCCACCACGTTTCAGCTTGAGCCCTACAAAACTGCTGTCCCAGACAGTTTTTGTCCCAAGTTCCATGTTCCCCTTGTTTTCCACAAGGACTCCTCACTAAACCTTTCCTCATAGCTAGGCTGGTTTTCCCCTCAACACACAAAAAACTCCCTCTCTGTAAAAGCCAATACATTTACCAAATTTCAGTTCATTTTCATTCTTTTCTAATATTGCAGAAAACTTAGCATTAGAAAACTTTAGGCCAAAAGGTTAAAGACAAAATGCCTCAAAATGAGTTTTTATACTGAGAGAAAACATTGGCTCCCTTATTACATGTGGTGCTGCTCAATCAGATTTTCTTATCTATCTAAAGACATTTAATATATGCAGAATATTTTAAATGAATGCACTTCTTAATTTGTTATTTTTTGCACCAAGAATATATTAACCCAAGGTCAGGACTCATGAGAGAAAGTAGATAAAGCAATGAATGACCTTTTAGCCATTTTGGAATGGTTATGAACTAATCTTTTACATTGCTTATTTATTTAATCTATATCAGCAACAATGTCGTACTACTATCTATAGTCTTTAGCCCTATCTTTTAAGTACCTGGGAACTGTAACACATTTAGAATAATGCACAGATTTTTGATATTCAGAATATGTTAGAAAGCTTTCCTTATCTTACCACATCCTCTGTCCTATACTGAGAAAAACTTTCATAATTGCATGTAGCATGCAAAACACTTGTTGTACCAATTATCACATATTGAATTTTTTAATGCGTTCAACCAAACTGTATTCTTAAACCATACTGTATCTTATGTCTTTTATTTTAAAGCCTAAAACCACTAATTTTTTCCCCCATAGAAAAAATATTTAGATAAGTATTTGTGTTTAATTATTTCTTGGAGACCACATTAATATATCAGCTCTCATCACTACAAGGTAAAATGCATCGTGATCACGAAGTTTCTCATAGCATCATATTAAAGCAAATCAAAATACTACCTCTGAAAATGCCACCGCTTATTAGAATATTTCCTGTGTAAACAAGAGGGGGAAAAAATGAGAAAATATACTAGTGCTTGCACGAGATAGTAGGATCATGCCTTTCTTGGAGGAATACCTCAGCTTACACTAGAACAAAGCTTGTATGCAAGCATAGCCTCAGACCACACACTTACTGACAGCAAAGATAAATTTTAACTACTAGAACTCTTGACACTTGAAGTATATCAACAAGTTTTACAGAAAATTACTGGTGCAGTGAATCACAAAAGAGAACTAGTTGTAGAGAAATAATAAATGTGGTTTGATGTTTTAAACACATTTTAGTGTCAAAATACCCCAGATAATAAAATTTAACATACATTGTTGCTAAGATTTTAAATATATATATATCATAAACATCATTTTATATAAGAAAAAAAGTAGTAGTTATGAAAGAGCGTGTTTTAAGGTTGTCCATTTCCTATGTTCTTCCAGTAAGATCAATACCTCTTTATGAAACAAGTCTTAGACCCTAACTCACCAGATAAAATACATCACTATTGAATACTGCAACCGTGTACATGCTGCATGTGTACACAAAAAGTATTACCATCTCCTTAAAAATCTACTAAATACCAAAAAAGCTTTGAAATTTTGTTTAGTAAGTCTTCCTGATGCTGTTTTAACAATAATTGATAAAAATGGCATTTGGGTTCCTAAAAAAGAAGTTTTCTGTTCTATCTATGAATTCCTGTGTTCTTTTAATTACCAAATTTCTATAAAATTCAGTTCAGACTGAAAGATAATAATTTTCATTAAAATATCTTTCACACACTTGTCCCTACAGCTAACCAGTATTTTAAAGAGATCAAGAATGTAGCCTTACAGAAGAATGCATTTTTCCTTGATATTTGCCTCAGTCTCTTCTTTGTTAAATGTAATTATATAAACACATGAAATAGTCTTAAGTACTTGAAAATAATGTAATAAAAAATTCAGACTGTGTCAGACATTAGGTATTCAGGCTCAGAAGGCAATGAAGTGTACATCTGAAGCAGCATTGAAGATGTTGTTTGCTTGCCACATCTACTAAATGTCAGCAGAAAAAGAGAGGATCTGCTTCTAAAATCCCTTAGCAACACATAGAAGTCCTTCTACTGACCTTACTGAATGGAAGTCCACTGAAACTGGGCCGAAACTATTTGACAAAAGGATGGAAAACTATAGAAAAGTAACACTTTTTTTTTGTGATGCATGTTAGACAGCTGATACAGAGTAAAACTTTCTTCTGTAGGACTCTGTTGCATTGCTTCCTCTTGAATTGAAACTATTAGAAAGTTAGGCTCAAATAGCAATTAAAGTCTGGAATATCAAATGCAAGGGGATGCTGATGCTCTTTCTTGCAAGCATGATATATTTGCATGAAGTTGGAAAGAAGAATTTTTAATTCTATTGCATAGCATTTGCATTTGGTGAGATTTAAAAACAATCAAACTTGATTCCTCAAAGTATTGTGATATACTCAGAAAGTGATGTTGACAGCTCTATTTTCAAATTCAGTGTTTGTAAACAAATAGCTACTTGATTTACTTCTACATCAGAGTGAAACACCATCTGTATTAAACATTGTGTGAATAGCTACTAAGGAATCTGCATTTGATAAAGAGAAACCCAGCTCTTGAGAGAGTAAGATTAAAAAAAAAAAAAAAAAAAGCTAAGTTTAGAAATCTTCTCCTGCATATTGTCACAGTAACAAAGATAGAAACTTTAAAAAAAGACAAAATTCTATCAGTGTTTCAATAGATAGTTCTGACATGGGGTTAAGGCTAAAATTGTCAAATGTGTGCAGGAATGCTAGGTGCCCAAATCCTGTTATAATCAGCTGCACATTAAACTCATAATTCTACTGCTTCATGGCTGATCTGCAGCTTCATTATAGAAGGAAGAACTGACTCATTTCATGGAGCTCACTCCATAAGAGTAAGCTAAACTATCCTTATTTGTTATGAATAATATTCATTGAATTCTTTATTTAAACAGGAGCTGAGCTAGAACATGATAAAATGAACAGGAAAAAAACAAAAGATAATATCTTTTGTTCTACCTCAAGCAGGGATGTCACCTCCAAAATCAAATTATAGATCTTTGTATTTCAGTGTTTCCACCAAATAGTAGTACAATCTTAATGCTTTCCTAAATGAAGTGACTCTAATAAAAAAAGAAACCAAAACCCAAAACCAAAAAACCCTGAGAACATTCCTAGTAGCCTTCTGCACCAAACTACACTAGAACTTCATGTCAAATTTCTATGAATTATCTTGGAAGCTAAAATTAATTGTAAAAAACAGGATTAATTACAATGTAAACAAACCATAAAATAATTAACGACAATTAGTTTCCTAATGGCCAATGGAGCTTACTTTTTCAATGAAGATTTCTGTTTCAGTTCCTTGCACAGGCCTTCTTTCACATCTCCTAGTTGTTCCCCCTCTGGGCTTTTGAGAGCATCTCTGAATATTTCCTACCATAGTATTCTTTTTAATGTTGGAAAAGGGGTGGATTTTTTTGCGCAGTCTAAATTTTGGGATGCTCAACAGCAAGATTTATCAAAAGATTGTATCAGTGAGATACCAATAAATGTTTGCTCATAGCCCTCCAAAGTTCTGCCAAGTGAAGCCATGTCAGGCTTTAAGCGTGTAACACCAGTGGGGACTGTGAACTGCCGGGGTACTGCTCCGACTACTGCTGTGCCTCAGAAGCACTCCTGCAGCCTAAAGCATAAGCTCATCTGGAAAAAAAGTTGTTAACTATCTATATACACCTACTCAAGTAAAAAAGCATGTATATGTATACACATACGTGTATGTATATAGAATCATAGACACCTCCCACTAGAGCAGGTTGCTCAAAGTCCCATCCAACCTAGCCTTGAATTCTTCCAGGGAGGTGGCTCCCACAACTTCTCTGGGCAACCTGTTCCAGTGCCTCACCATCATAGTGAAGAATTTCTTCCTAATATCTAGTCTAAATGCCCCCTCTTCCAGTTTAAAACCATTACCCCTTGTCCCTTCATTACAGTCCGTGATAAAGAGTCCCTCCCATCTCTCCTGTAGGCCTCCTTTAGGTACTGGAAGGCTGCTATAAGGTCTTCCTGAAGCCTTCTCATCTCGAGGCTGAACAACCCCAGCTCTTAACATTTACTAGCTGAAACAAGCATTCAAACCTGCCACGTGCCAATGACAGGGAACAGATGAAGTTTCCTGAAGGGTTTTTCTTGTTACCTGGCAAAGAAGAGGAGAATTATAATTACACAGGTCAGTCCTGTGTTGGATATAGGGCTGTATTGGGTGCAAATGCACTCAAGGCACTGCAGGCCAAGGAGGTCACGCACCAGAGCATATGAAATGAGAGAGAAGGAAGAAGCAGCAGAAAGAAACTGCAATGTGCTGACCATAACGTCCTGAGCGGCTCAGGGCCTCACTGCGATGACCTGTGGGAATTATAAGGGGAGAGGCAGAGGTGTCCAGAGTGAAGAGGAGTGTGGAAAATGCAGCAAAGGAAAGGTAGTTTATACCAGTGTTTTAAATGCTTGGGGGTTTTTGTGTTTCCCCAATACACAAATACAGTAATTAAATATTTATGCTAATTGGCAATAAATTAAGTTAAATTCCCCACATCAAGTCTGTTTTGGCGGTGACAATAGTGACTGAAGTGATTGAAGTAAGAAATAGTTGACATATTACTTGTCATGTCTGAAGTGATCCTATCTGAAAAGTGCTATCAGAAAGGATATTCTGTGAGACAGACATGGAAACATAAAATATTGACCTCAATTTGATTGACCACTTTAACCGACACCAGAGTTTCAAAAGCAAAATTTAAGGACTTGGATTGCCAAAACTATAAGTCTGAGAACATAGCAGGGACCAGATGCAGATCTAATAGCAATGAGCGGTTGCCACTGGCAGCTGTTGCGTGTGAGAGAGGGGTTCTTTTGGTATTCGGAGTTAAAGTGCAGGAGAAGAGAATGAGTCATTCAGTGTAAGATTTATGCTAAAAAAATTCAATAAAATTGTTGTAGTTCTTTAGGAAACATATCTCCATACATGGAGTTCTGCAGCATGCCAAACATTTATAATTGCATGTACAGAGGTGTCTGCTACTGTCTCCCTGTACCATCTACTCTGGTCTTATGAAGATCTGGAATTTCCCAAAACTAGTTTTCATGTTGAATAAATTAAATTCGATTAACACAGGTTGATTCCACACCAGCCTGCTTTTGGCATTCCAAATGAAAGTGCATGTAGCTAGGTAACTAATAAAAGTGTTTCCAAATACAGAACCAAATATCTAACTGAATGTAGGTGTCAAGAGCTATGCTTATCTCCACTCTTATCTTTTCTGCATAACAGATATGAGACCTAGTAGTAATTTTTTAAAATCCAAAATGTATAAATAAATAAATAAGCCTAATAAAGCTACAGATGGGCAATGCTTGTTCTTTTTAATGAATTGAGCTTACTCCCTTCTGATTTAGCTTTAATTATTAAAAATAACAGAAGCTTTATAATTAAAGAATGAAAAACAAAACATTTGGGAGGCAAGGCAAAATAAGAGTTTCCAAGAGAAAGGAAAAGAAATAACAAAACTTCTCAAAATGTGCATTTAGAAGAAGCCCATATGACTGATCTTTAAAGTGCACACACATTTAAAAAAAATTAACATTTGCTAAATTGACACTTATCCATCCACATATCCCCTATGTAGTATAAGCTGTAAATAACTATGAAAAAATGCATTAGTAAGGAACTTTTGCTAGAACTTGTCTTGCAATACGAGTTTGCTTCAAGAAGGAAGAGCTTGCATTTTTTTCTTCACCATCCTAATAGATTTCTTCTATTGAAAATACAAGTTCAAAACAAATAAAGATTCGGCAAGTGGAAAGACTTTGAATTATTTAATATGTATGATTAAATCTACTACTAAAAGTAGTAAGACTGAAGTTATTGAGGTTCTTTAACTGTACTGAAGCTAAGCGCATGCAAACTGAATTAAGCAATAGGAATGAAAGATGCTTGTATGTTTACTTTCACCTGTAATATGAAAAAAATTATATGTTGTACTCTTCCATTTTCCAATTTTCTCTTAAATGCAAGAGATTAAGCTGCAAAAACAACAGGTAAATGTAATTTATCTATAAATAGGAGTCTAATACCAGTTTCATTTCAGAGAGGGATAATATACATAAACAGAAAACACAAACCAAAAACATTTATACAGAATCTCTCCCTTGCACACTGTGTATTTATGGCAGGTCTTACTTCCAGTCCTGGAGCTGGTCGACTCAGTGGCTTCTTGAATTGCAGCAAACACTGCACACTCCTGTGATTTCCATCCACCATCACTGAATCGCAACCAACCAATGTCTGTCTATCCAGTCCCTGCTTTCTCATGATTCTGTTGTGTTGCAAATTGTAATTGTGAATCAATGCAGTATTAGCTGCTGGTTTACTCCAGTTCGTGTAAATTGCAGGTTTGAACTCAGTGCTGTTGAGATGCAGAATAGAGTAGGATGAAAGTTGCCTTCCATCACATTCAAAATGTCTAACTATACCCACTTAGTAAAGCTAGAAAAAGAACCCCAAACCAGTAAACCTGGCAATCGTGACTAAAATTGTATAAGGACTGACATGACAAATTAATCCCACAAATAAAAAGGGAGCATGCAGCTCAAGGCAAAATAATCAGACAGCTGATGTCTGTTGAACCTTCAGTATGACTGTCTGGTTTCAATGTCAACACAAATTTTGTTCTAGGGTATTTCATCAGACACATTAAAATTGTTTGAAGTGATTCAGACAGAATTTAGGTTGGGAATGCTTACCCACTTGCTGGTGACTAATGGCTAAGATGGAAAAAAATACCATGTTCTCATCTGAGGGTCTAATGATGGATGCTTAGGGTTAGTTTTCATTAGCATGCTCAGAACCACATATTCAATGCTTCACTATAAAAAAAGTCTGCATGATTATGCTCTGAACTCATCAAAACAAAACCAAAATCTTCAGTTTCCATTTACAAGAGTGTATGTCATACTACAAAACTGATTTTGGCTTCACTTGAGTACTTCACCATGTTTGTTAACTAATATGCTCCATCACTAACTATTTTTATAATGCCATCAAACCAGATTATAACATAGCTAAAAGACTAAAACATACAATACTTGCATTCATTTTCCAAGATTGGGTGTAAGAGTATCTATTCTTATCAAACATATTTTTTCTGGTTAGTGTAGAATTTCAGTCTTTACAGTATTGTACTAATTTGGATGAATGCAATCAATCATTTCAAATGATTCATGATTCAGGCAGTGTTGTATTCCTTCAAACCAGGCTTTTTCCCTAAAAGTAGTAGTGCATTCAATTAGTTCAAAGTAATATTTATGCAACAAACAAAGGAAATTTAACAACGTACAGCACTAGTAGCAAGGAATGAAAATCTGGTCAACAAACACTTGCCTGAACTTCTTTCAGGTATTGAGATTCCTAGAACAGAATGCTGCTGATGGTGATGTTCAGACCAGACTGTTCAGTCAATGCCTGGATCACAGACTTTTCCAAGCAAGACCTTCTGATTATGCAATCTCACTGCAAGTTCTTAGCTAAATGTCTGTTCTCACTGTTATTTACTTGCAGTTTTACTGTTTTCCAACCATTTCACCACTAAATAGGTATGTTGATTAAATAATTTTTATAGCAGACTGTTTTATTAATCTGTGTACCACTTGATAAAATAACAATCAATATAAATAATCAAAATTCCTTGCACTCCTGTATTACTGACCTGATGAACTGCAGATACTGTTATTTGTATCTCAAGGTTACACATGTAGCGCATCAGTTGAACCTGATGCTTCCACCGCCACCACCTCTTTAAATGTACTCCAGGCACAGTCCCCAGAATGTTCCTTTCTTGCATATACATGATTGTTATTAAACTGTATGTAGGCTCATTTTTCCTACCCTTACAGCTGTGCAATTCCATCGTTTTCCTGCAATGACACTTTTTACATATTTTTTTTTTTTATGGCATTTCTATAACATTTTACTATTACCAGTCTTTTGCAGTGGGTAGTTTGGGTTTTGGTGGTGTTTTTTTCTTTCCTCTTTTTTTTTTTTTTTCTCTTTTTTCTTCTGTCTCTACTTTGTGTCCTCAGATTTCTTGGTATTACAGACAAAACATCAAGACTGGAACAAATACGGCCTTTTTATGCATGGTAAACAAAACATATGGAATCACAAGAAATATCAGGTATTGTTTATTATGGAAGGTCCTTTGTAAAACAGGGCAGGAGAGAGAGGGAAGGCTCTAGGCATAAGTTGGACATAGATACTACTGGCTCTAAAAAAAAAAATAAAGGGGAAAAAAAAAGGGGGCATCATTCTGCCTTGTAAGAAGGAGTTGAATCCCTAGTCTAAGCCAGGACATATCAAGTGTATCCTAAACAATCCACTATTAGATAGCCAATATAACATGCTTTCACTCTTGGTTTTCCTATTCTTTTAAATATTAAAGCAAATAAAGTCAGAGAGACTGACTTCACAGCTTAGTATCTGTTCTAACTCCCAGCACACCTACGTGACAGCTAGAAAACCTTCAATTCCCATTCTTGCTCCAAATAATTTCTTTAATGAAATATGACAGTGTCATCAGGTGTGAGTGAAACCACCTGAGTCCAGACCACTGTATAACATGACACTTGATGGCTTGTCACCTACATTGACCACTGATACTGCAGTAGGAAGGACCGATGTTATTCCCAACCTTAAATTGAGGTCTCTGCTCCAGAGTCCTACTTGGTCAGCTGAGTTGAAACAAGGTTGCTCAGTGCTCAGTGTGAGACTTTGAGTGCCTACAAGTATGAAGGCTGCACAGCCTGCATGGGCAACATCTTCTACTGTTTGATTCCTCACAGTGAAAATATCCAGTCCAAATATCTTTTGTTTCAAATTATGTCCATCATCACCATCTCCTGTAAATCTATCCCTCACTCCACTTGTTTACAAGTGAACAAAGACAAAACATTTTGTTACAGACAATGAAATTTGTATGCCATCAGTCTCAATTCAGTCTTCTGTCCAGGATAAATCCTCTCAGACTTTCATTTCAGCATGCAAGATTACTTTAGTTATGAGAACTCTGAACTTTCTGTTTGAGAACTGACTACTAAACTGTCAATCATTCACACAGCCTTTGTGAAAGGGAGCTTAGAAAAAAGCAGCACAGTACAAGATACTAGTTGACTTTGGCTGCAACTAAATGGGATGAATATGTGTCTGGATGACTAAGTCAACCAAACCATACTATAGTACTTTTTAATGAGAGCTGTACATTCACACATCTCCTCAGCCCTGGTAGCAAGGCAAAAACTAATTCACATATGAAAAAAAAAATATTAAAAACCATGCTAAAGCAGTTAATTTTTCTTTAAAATCTGTTATTATTTAACCAGAGAAGAGCCAGGACAGAATCAATAATGGATTTAAGAGTCATTCAGGCTGGAGAAACCTCAGGAGGTTTTCTAGTCCAGCTGTGCTAAAAGCAGGGCCAGCCCTGAGGTCAGACCAGGTTGCTCAGGGCTTTATGAAGCCTGGTCTCGAAAACCTGCAGGACAGATATTCCACAACATCTCTGTGAAGCTTGTTCCAACACTTGTCTGTCCTCATGGCATTCCTGCTCCTCCCATCCCTTAAATTAGAACTTCCACCTCTTGCAATTTATATTCATTGTCCCTTGTCCTCCTGTCATGCACATCTGTAAAGAGCCTGACTCCATTGTCTTGGTAACCTCCCCAAAAAGCACTGGAAGACTTCTATTATGTTCCCTTTGTACCTTACCTCCCCTTCTCTTCTCTAGGCTAAGTAAACCCAGTTTTCTGAGCCTCTCCTGGTGTGTCACATGCCTCAAAGAGTAAGTCACAATTAACTTCAGCACTAGGACTCGGACCTCAATAAGTAATATGCAAAAGGTCAGCTCATCTTGCTCTAGTACTCTTTAAGATCAGTGCCTTCTTTTCTACATGACCCTTTAGCTTTATGCTGTAATTGTCTAAATGCTCCTGCACAGCACCACTATTTCTCCACTTCCCTTGAATAAATTTTCAGTTTTCCTAATTTGATATAGGTTTGCAATTCAGGAATCACCTTGCTCCTTGAACCAATTGCAAGTATATTTTACATATCTTCCAGCTTTAGTACTGGATTTAATAAACTTCAGATTTCAAGTGCTTGTTCTGAAGGGACAGAGCTATACTTTGGAGATGTAATTCCCATAAATTAAAGTTTACCCATTTTTATTAATAATGGTTTTCAATCCAGTTTACCAGTAAGTCTAAAAAAGTCATAAAATAATTCTCTAGTAATATCATTCTAAACTCAAAAGGTTATTGGAAGTTTGTTTGACTCTGTTTATAAACTATACAACTTCTTCTAAAAATGCTTTTAAATTGGATTCTTCATTGGTTCTTAGGAGGTAGAGCCCTGCTGATATTTAACCACAAGTTGAGCAAACTTAACACTTTGTTTTCAATGTTTGGCAAAACACAGGTAAAAACCTAACAAGATCCTTCTCACATTTGTGATCTGTTTTCATCACCTCTGTCTGACTGGCAGGGAAACCTACAAAGGATATTTAGGTTGCCCTACATGTAGTTCATCAGATTTTGTGCAACCATAGTCAGGAAGGCAGGGATTGAAGATCGGTCCACCTACTCAGAGCATAAACAAGCTGCAGCATGTGGTGAACAGACTGTGGAACCCTACATGTGACTGTGAAATGCTAAATAAAACACT
>JAHREE010000508.1:989542-1119388 GCA_033628505.1 Tringa tobata
ACCCTTGTGCTTCCTTCTGTTTCCCGATTCCCCTTCCCGGGTGGGGAGGGGTCATCAGGTAATAGAATAATTGTCTAACCGACAATAGACTGTTATGGTTTTTTCTCAAACCATAACAACAGCATTACCCTGCTGTGTTGGTGTAGCATGTGTAACTGATTTCTGCTCAGGCAGGTAATCATTCAGTTGAGTCAACCTTTCCAAAACACTGAGATGCATCTTCCATCTTTAAACCAGCATGAATGCAGTGATAACCCAAGCATGATGCAAAGCAGAGAGAAACCTTTTCTTCATGTCATGTTCAGACCTTCATGTTTATTCAGAGAATTACGCTGACTTCCAGCCATGCATAAGCATGCGCATGTATTTTAGCATGGGTCAGACCCATGGCATGAATAAACTGCCAAAAACAATTACTTAAACTGTGTACATTTGAAACTTGCCAGTCACTATAGAGTGGGTCAGATTCTACACCAAGTGACTGAAAACTGAAAGTCCAAATGACAAAAGGGAGGAAAAATTACACTTCCATTTAGATTTGCATCTTATATCGCAAAACTATTAAATAGTGCCAGGTGAACAACTAGCAGAATTTCCAAACAGCCTGAACTGCTGTGAAACCTTGAGATCACAACATTGTCCCCGCAGCCTCTTAGATAAAATTGATGAAGGGAGGGATATGCACAGTGCTGGTGAGGGTGTTTAGAGAGAAAGGAAATTGAGCAGTGAAAGCAGCAGCTTCTTGAGAGTAGCAGCAGCCCAGAGTCCTTGATTATAAGAGCAAAGCCAGGACAGATGTACCCTGCTGCCAGCTAAAGCCATCAGTGTCATTCCTTGTTCCTTTAATATCTGCAGGCAACTAAAATGCCACATGTAGTTCACTAAAAGGAGAGGTTCCTACTCCTCATTCCCACTTACTTCACCTGTGCTGGAACAGCTGGAATATACCACCAAATAGTCTGAACTCAATTAAAAAGCAGAAGCTTAAATAAAAGTACCATAAGAAAAGAGTGCCCAGGACATTAAAGATAGTTCATAATGCAGATATATCAAAAAATACTGCCTTTACATTTCTTCTTTGGGAACAATTCTCTTCCACAGTTATGCCAGACATTTTATTGTCATAACTGGCATAAGAGAATGACAGAAAGAAATTTGCATGTAACACAACTAAAAATGTCCTGTCACTGATGTGTCCTTTTTTGAAAGACAGCTCTTTGAACAGCTTCATTTTTTTTTGGTACCATTTGCAGTAAGAAGAGCCTGAAAAAATGTGAGCAAGGACTTCATAACACAATGTGCTATGCAAAACAAAGAAACAGACTTCTTACATTGTGGTTCCCGGAGCACGTTTAGCCATCTACAACTGCAAGAAAACTTTAAGCAACAAAGGGAAAAGACAAAGCTCCAGAGACTTGTAACTCCCTATTTTAAGGTATGGTATAAGTAATAATTAAATAACATTATTAAAATGTGGGCAAATTATTTGCCATAAATAACATCACCAGAAATTATCTTTTATCTTTTCATAAGTTGTCCAGCTAAATTAGCCATATTTGTTAAATAAAATTATCTGTAGCAGCTACAACAATGGCTTTTTTCCACAAACTTTCTTATAAGCAGAATTTTTCCGTGAATTCAGTCTCCTGGGTTTATGGAAAAGAAAAACAAAACAAAACAAAACCCCCCCAAACCCCAAAAAGCAAAATAAAAAAAAACAAAACACAAAAGTACCTCAAACACCACCCTCCCCCCTCAAAATGCCAAACCTTCAAAATATGAGCTTCCTCATGCCATGCAGTATTCAGCAAAATTGTACATATAGCTGTTTTCTTGGCTAAGAAAAGGTTTCTTTAGTGTGCTTTTATATTATGTTGTCCTGAGGTAAGAGATGCAAAATGATCTGAAGGTAATATTTAAAACTAGGGAAAAGTTGATAGCTTCTGTAAAATCAGCCATAGGGAAAACTCTACCTGTAAATTTTAACCCTGCCAAAAGTTACGTAATTTTTAAATAAATTACCCTTGAAGATATTGATCCAAGTAGGGTCAGAAATATACCTTTCTGAAATATTAGTTTTATTATATAAAATCGTAAATGCCAGAATTAAATGTCTTGAACAGAAACCAAGCCACTGATATTCCTGAAATAACTAGCACAGGACAGATTTTGGCAGCAAGGGCATCGCTTGCATTTTAAAACTTATTTGAAGCTGCTTTAAAAATAACTGGTCTGTCAACTTGAGTCAATCATTTTATTTTTTTAATCCTCTAATACTCTGTAGCATTTCTCTCCAAGGAATGTTTCCGGTGCACTGTCATGTCATATTAGGGAGATGATATGGAGATTGTATGTATTGGTGAAATCATTAAATTCAATCTTTATACCAAGAGAAAGTGGAGCAAATATGAAATTGGACCTAACCTCTTATGTAAACTGTAAAATACTTTAAGAGTATTGTATGATATTTTTGTTTATTTCAAAGCAAAATCTTAATTTAAGAACAACAGCTTTTTAGTGAGCAAAATTACCATTTTGGTGTCAATGTGGAAGTTGACACTGTAGTAACATACTTAAGTGCAATACTTGATTGAATGCCTCTGAACACTAGCTGGATATTTTTAACTGTTCAATTTGATTACTTTTTCAAAACCATGCTAGAAACATGACCTTTTCAAAGGGTCCCACAGCTAGTCCTTAGCTTGCCTAACTGAATACAGATTTTAGTTAAATGATCGAATATCTGCTTTCATTTCTTTGCATCAGAGCACCTGGAATGAGAAAGTTCCCCTTTTCCATTGTCTCATCTCCCAAATGCAAGAAGTCTATTTCAAATATGTTGGGAGTTTTAAATGCTCAGACCAACAACATTTGTAACCATTCCCAGATTTGCCACTGTTTTATGTCTGTCATTAAAATATTCCCTGCTCTGTATCTTAAAAGCAAAAACCAGACCTCATAGACAGCTTCCAGACAATGCCTAATGCTTGCTCTGGAGAGAGAGGAAAACAGCATATAACAGAATCTGTGGCCCTTGTGCAGGTTCTGTAGAATATCTTCAGGAAAGGTTTATACATGCATTATAAACTTTCAGTGTAGAAAACACCACCAAGAATCAAGAGAATAGTTTCAAGTACTTCCATAAAAGCCTAGGTTTTCAAGTCGGTATCTTGTCCTTATTTCCCAAAACTGAGCCTCTATTGTCATTATCCTTTCTTCTGTCTGGGAAGAAAAGTTATAATATCATATTTATATTGCAGAAAAAGTATAAGCCTTTTAAATTACAGAAAAAAACTGAAAACAGGACAATGCAATAAGATTTGCTTGGTAGCATTACCAATCAAAACTGTTAGGAGCTTATTGTCCTGAAGCTTCCAAGCACAGCAGCAACCACAGTATTTTGCCCTTTAATGACTTCCACTCTGTTTGAAATGGCTTTATGAAGAATCCATTTACCTACCTATGCTGCAGGGAGGCAATACTGCCCACATTGTGCTATCAAGGGAGCTGAATCAGTTCACGTAATTCATACCAAGTCACGTCAGCAGTTTAACAAAACCAAGATGAGAGGAGACAGAGCCAACTCCTGATCCTCTCGAAGTTTTATATTCCTAAACAAATTAAAACACTCAGTCTAAGCACTGATCATTTCCCACCTCTTTTAATACAGGGAATTCTAGAATAGAACACAACTACGACAAAGTTACAGTGTGCAACAGTGAAGAATAACATGCTTTTGAAATCTAATAATGAAAGCTGGATGATAAACATTCTACCTATGCTGGCTGAAAGTTTCATATCATCACTTTAGTGCACCCACAATTACACATATATGACTAATTTTGTTGCCAGACTTGCAACCTGTTCTTAAGCATTGAAGTGAGTACCTAAATGGTCAATATCCAATAGATCTGTGAAGCAGTGGTGTGAGTGGCTATAGTAATTTGAAGTGCTTTAAACAGCACCATGAAGTAAAAAGTAGTCAAGTGACTGCCAAAAGTTTCATGAAGTGGTCATTTATTACTACTTTGAGAACCACTTGGCTTACCACTATACACTATTTTGAATTCTCTGCTTAGATGAACTTGTAGTAAAACAATGAAAACAACAGGATACTGAGTGTCACTGGAGAGCCTGATTTAAGCTGGAGTCTTTTGTTTAGAAAATTACTTTATATTTCATAGCTGATCTGCAGGTTCTGTCTCTAGATTTCTTATGTCCCCATGGAGCTTTATTTGTCTAAAAATTAGGTAAGTACAGTTAGGCTAGCATTATTATCTGTAAGGTGAAGTTAGAAAGAATCTAGGTTTTATTTTCTCAACTAAACTGTTTTTAATATATTTTAGATTGGAATGTCAGAAAGTAAGACAAGATCATGTGTACAGAGAATTAAGATGATGCAAAGAAATGCAAAATGGGATAGAGACCACACAATATATACAACATAACACCATCCATATGCTGAAGTTTTGGTAGGAGCAAGCACATTTTTTAGAGAGCAATTCAATTCTTTTAATGGAACCATTAAAAATGAAAGCAGGAAGCTGAGTTCTTCCCACTAAGCTGTGATAATCCTTTGTAATATACAGAAAATTTAATTTGGTCTGTACTTGCATTCAACTAAGAAAACCATTGATTAGTTCCTGTTATGATTTTCCTAATAGATATCAGATGAAACTTATGGACAGGAATTGCTTTTTCAGGCTTAGTGCCAATCTTTTCACTGACAGGGTTTGGGGTTTATTTAGCAATTTCAGCTTATTTTCAAAGTGTAGAATTTGGGCTGACAGTTTAGCTTTAGAAATATCATGCAGAATACTTGTCAACAACTGTCCACAAATGTATGGTTTCCTACTACGAAGTGTATAATTTGAAGAACTTCATGATGCCTTTGAAAGGTTACACTGGGGTGGCCAGTCAGTGTAATATTAAACTTATCTTTTCTTTCCTCTTCTATGTTTAATAGAGCAGATTGAATTTTTATACAGTCTTTCTCTCTTCCAAAGCAAACATATCAACATTATTTCCCCTCTATTTCTTTCCTGAAAAGCAATAACAAAGCCAGAAAACAAAAGGTTCATAATATAAATTGTAACATGAATAAAAATATTTAACAGATTGCACAGATAGAATTTCAGAAAGGAAATAAAAACTACTAAGATGGGAATAGTTTATTACTACAGCACACAGACCTTTCCTATATGTGATTATTTGTGTATATGTGAAATGACGGTCCATCTGAAGGACAGGAAGCAAGAAACTTAACCATGTTCATACTCAGTTAACCTCAGTTAAGTTAACCATGTTCATACTCAGTAAACTCACAGTTTACCATGCCAAAGATCTTAAATAACATAGCATATTTGGACTATCCAGTACCTACTCTGGGCATCGATAACCTAATCTGCAGTCACATCCTGCATTTCCACAGCAATCAAACACCTAACTGGAAATGACTTTTTCTTCTCTAACTCAGTTATAAAGAGTACAAATGGTGCAAGAAAAAAACAGACTGGTGGAGTCATGCTCTCACCTCCCTGAAAGAGAAACAGGGATGGTCACCAGAAAAAAAAAAACAAGATCAAAGGGATCCTGTGTCTTCCCCCCACCAGGCTGAAGGCAGTGGTTTAATGAGAAGCTGTGAATGGAGGCAAGTCTGTGCTAGGGGCTGCAAGGGAACCCCCTCCTTGTCCACCTACCCTAACCAGGTGCCTCTGTACAATAGGTGTGAGGCTCTGGATGTGGTAGGCCAGCCAATGGATAATGTGGATGACAGTCCAACTACACCAGAGAAGTTGCCAGGACTGGAAAGGTCTACCCATCATATAACAACCACCACCACAAAGAAGCAGAGATGAGTTATAATTGTAGGTGACTCCCTTCTGAGGGGAACAAAGCTTCCAATATGCCAGGCAGACTCTCCTCTTAGGGAAGTCTGCTGCCTCCCTGTGGCCTGGGTGTTAGTGAGGCCCCTCAGCCTGTTGCTCTGAGGTGTGCTAGGAACACTTCAGCGCCCTCAAAGTCTTATGGAGGTGAGACAGGGGCTCCTGAGGTAATAGGAGCCAAGAGGAAACACAGGGAAAAGACCTCAAAGGAAAGCCACCTGGAGAGCAGCACAAAGGAATTGCAGCCACTCCGGCCAGTAAGTCAGCTGCAACAGAGACCCAATTTAAATGATCTATGCAAACGCACATTTTATAATATTGTCATAATTTTCAATATAACAAAATTATTAAATTAGTTTGCTGTTTAAAGTGTAAGTTTCTTAGGTATTTATTTTCTACTTTTCTGGAAAAAAAACAACAACACACTGAATTTATTTCAGCATGTCCTTGAAAAATATTTTATTTTTAATAAAACACTCTGTTGTGGGGTATAAGTCAATATTCACAGCTAACAAGTCAATAGATATCCATGTAGTGAGACTAACAGAATTTTCAGTTTTGTAAGTAGCAAGTCTTCTCCAACTGAATCAGGCACAACTAGGTCTTTTAGGGGAAAGGCATGCATATTTTCATAACTGAAGTTGTTACAGTTTGCTTCTGCCTTTGATTTTTAGTAAGAAAAATAGAAACAAATTATTTGGCCTTGGAATTCTGAGTTCCAATGATATTATTTTCTTTAAAAGGCTAAAAAGATTCTTGTTTAGCACTTTCTTTAGCTAATAAAAAATTCATATTTTCACAATGGGTTTATGGATCAATTTAGTGATGACTATAGAAATCATCACTAGAGCAATTACAAAGTAATTAACAATAAATTTACACCTTTATTGTCATCATGACTATTTCTCAAAACATCACAAGTTTTTCCATTGAATGTCCTGTACTTGCCATCATTTTCATCACATTCCAAAAAAAAAATGACAAAAAGTCATTATAGTATGAAAGTTGTATACAGCACAGATATTTTATCTCTCTGGAGGCCCATGTCGGCAGGGACATCAACAGTATCTGCTATCAATTGAACCATAGTGAAAACTAACTCTAAGAAACAATAGATTTAGAGCAGGAAGAGACTGCATGGACTTCTGCCTAAAAAAAAATAAAAAGTTCTGCTAACTCTTATCTCCCTGTTTAAGTTTACAGAAAACACTTTAGACAAGCTACTAAGAAGACAATTCTCCATTAATTTCCTGTCAATTGAATTAACTAAAGTTAATGTAACAATTGCTACCAAAGACAGAAGAGAACAAATTATGTTAAAAAGAATACACAGTCCTAATTCCTGTGACAGTGAAAGCACATTAGAAGATCTCCTGCTTGGCACTTACAGGTATTTGTCAAGACCACCAAAGTAATTTTGAGACACTTTTTTCTACTATTTCAGCTAAATTCCAATCTGAGAGATTATATTGATTAGGTTTCAGGAGGACTTGCAGAGCATTCCTTAAAATAATAGAAAGATCATGGAATTTAATCTTTCACAGCCCTTGTTACTTCCTCTTTGCTGGTACCAAAGTTAATTTACTGTCAGTGAAAAAAAATAATAGAATAAATACTTGTTTGTAGTCAATAAATACTAAATTTCTTAGAGGAAAGCCTGTTTTTGAAAAAAAACCCAACAACCCTGCACATCAAGAATGTGCTTAGAGGTACCTGAACATAAGCTCATTATTTAAAGTTTATGTCTTCTGATGTTATAGTGCAGCATTAGGTAAGCTTTTATATTATTCAAGCAATTGCTACTGAATATTGTTTTCACAAACGCATCTCCATAGGTGGTTTATCTAAATAATAATTAACTAGAAGATTAGGAAAAAACCTAATTCCTTTGCTACACGCTTTAATTGCTCCAAAATCTTTGCATGTTAGCAGGAAAGCCGGAAATACTCTGTTTCTACTTGACACTGTGTCATGCAACTCAGCGTATAAAATGGTGGTCATTTCAGACCCCTACTGTTGGTATCATTGTTCTGCTATTAGAGGTACTTTCTGAGGTTACAGTGACTCTACTATTTTTAATTATGATCTAATTGATGACAAATATTATTAGATCTAGATGTCATTATAGTTAAAAATGCCAAATAAGTATCTTGAATTCTATGATTTTATTAACTCAGGAATACAATAATCACTTAGTGATCCACCACTGTCTGAAGAAACAGCGAAAATATGACAGAAAGTGCGTTCTAAAAATAATCACATACAAAAATCGCATAGCATACCTGGTTGAACGCAAGTCCGCTCAGTCTAATGCAGTTGAAGAGTGAGGCACTTGAAAAAAATCTTTTGAAAACCATTCTTTGTGTTCAGTCTCTACACAAAGAAATGAAATCACAGCCTGGATTTTGACTTCAGTGTTGTGCTCATGACCTGCCATGCAACAGCTACACACACCTCTGCTGTAGAGAGTAGCTAGATGCACAGGAAAAAAGCCACTAAATAAAGCCAACAGCATCCTGGGCTGCATCAAGAGAAGCGTGGCCAGCAGGTCAAGGGAGGTGATTCTGCCCCTCTGCTCTATTGAGACCCCACCTGGAGTACTGTGTCCAGCTTTGGAGCCCTCAACACAGAAAGGACATGGACCTGTTGGAGCAAGTCCAGAGGAGGGCCACGGAGATGATCAGAGGGCTGGAACACCTCTTCTATGAATACAGGCTTAGATAGTTGTAGTTGTTCAACATGGAGAAGGGAAGCCTCCAGGAACAGCTTAATGGCAGCCTTCCAGTATTTAAAAGGGCCTACAGTAGAGAAGGGGAAGGACTTGTTATCAGGGAGTGTAGTAGTGATAGGACAAGGGGTAATGGTTTCAAACTGGAAAAGGGTAGATATACATTAAATATGAGGAAGAAGTTCTTTACTGTGAGGGTGGTGAGGCACTGGAACAGGTTGCCCAGGGAAGTTGTGGATGCCCCATCCCTGGAAGTGTTCAAGGCCAGGCTGGATGGGGCTTTGAGCAACCTGCTCTAGTGGTAGGTGTCCCTGCCCATGGCAGGGGGTTGGAACTAAGTGACCTTTAAAGGTCCCTTCCAACTTTAACCATTCTATGATTCTATGTAATAACATGGCCTTAAACTTTTGGTGTTAACATTAACAAGAACTATTGGATAAACTGGTACTTTTAATTTAAACAGGTAGTATATGTGGAGAACAGGGAGAAAACACAGAAAGTTAAACAATAAGTTTAAATAATAAACTACATCCCAAAGCTTGCAAAGAAAAGTTGATTGTTCTGAAACCTAATACATTATTCTTTGCAGAATAGGTTAATTTTCTCCCTACTTTTGATAGAGCATGAGTGCTTCTACATGTCAATATACAGAGTTTCCTCCCTCCACTTCCCGTGTAGCAAGACTGCAGTGCAAATGAATTAAATAACAGTGCAGTTGAAGTATAAAATGAACTGGAAAAAGCAGGTAAGATACAGTGGAGTACAACCAAATAGGTACAATGATTAAGTGGCTTATATATGTTAAATATTGAAAGAATATTTTTTGATAAATGACAGTCAAATCTTTACCCTGGATGGAGGCTGAGGAGGAGACAGATCTTAGCATTTTTATCTTCATTGTGCTCAGTAAGGAACTTACATTCCACATAAATCTAAAATTTAATACAGTAGACAATCTGCCTTCAGTTATGTGGTTTCTTTTGAAGCCTCTATAGCAAGTTTCTAAGCAGCTGCAGTGCTACAACACAAGGAAAGGAAAACTACTAATCTTATCAAGACTGATGTCTCTCAGACCACTGAATTCCTTGGTCTCATCGGTACAACTTACATCAAACAAACAGTAGAGTTTCTTTTAGAGGATAAGAATGTGGTTTAAGCAGTTCCCTGTTAAGAAGTTTGTGAGATTAGCTGCCTGATAGCCAGGAACCTCTCTGTTGATTAGCAACAGTTGGGGGAAAATATTTTAGGATTTATTCTACTACAAGAAAAAAAAGCTTTACTGAAAACACGTCTGGACTGAAAATGTGTCATGTCTGTCTTTTTGCTACATTCCTCATTTTATTGAATAACTTAAAACATAATCTTCCCAAATTTTATGTCACTTGAGCTGAGATTTCTGGATCTTAAAGGTATTTCTTCTTCCAAGAAGGTTTTAGAATGTGCAGTTACCTTACTATCTATACGGCAGGTCTATCTGAAAAAATAAAGCAATCTTTCCTTTCTCTTTGCTCGTTCACTTTAGCTAGCAGCCAGTGCACACTAAAAATTGAGCTGGCGATTCTGAGGGGGTCCTTCCATCTTCATGTCATTATGAAAGCAGTAACACTATTTCACATATTCCATACTGGAGGCATTACTGGAGGTACAGAATTATTTTTTTTAGGCTTGACACAGAACAGGTGTTCTGCCCTTTTAAATCTTCCTGTCACTCGCTTCCCAGGTTAGTGTCTTTTCCGGACAACGCATTTATCGCATAACATCCCAAATTGTCCCTGGAGCATAGTCCCTGCTCAGC
The DNA here is from genome assembly GCA_033628505.1 of Tringa tobata. NCBI lineage: Eukaryota > Metazoa > Chordata > Aves > Charadriiformes > Scolopacidae > Tringa > Tringa tobata. Next base: position 999,951 of record JAHREE010000508.1, read on the forward strand.
TGCTTATAGAACAATAGATGAGAGCAAAATTGCTTATACAGTTGTGCAGGACAAAGATCTATATTAAAGCTTCAGGTTTGACACACACTAAGTATTTCAAGCCCCAATATAAATAATAAGGAATCGTAAGACTTGTCACCATATGTCTTTGCATGTAAGGATCAGTCGTACATAAAGTTTAGACTGATGATAATAATCAATACAGAAGACAAGACAGTAGTTTGCAGTGGTTCAAATTAAAGTTGGAATTTTGAAAGTGTTGCAGTCTTAAAAAATAGGGAAAACACCAATGAGGAAAAAGTATGTTGAACAGGATCCTACAAGAAGAGGGGTATATTTTTCAGATCAGTAGGTAGAGAATATGTGAGGACTGAATTAAAGTGTAACATCCAAGTCCCACTGTTTACCCATTAAACCCCAAAAATTCTACATCTACTTGAATACTTTCTCTAAAGTGTAAAGATGAAAAAAACCACCAAACAAACAGAAGCACCTCAAATGTCCATACCACCCACAAAAACACCCAAACATTTTGATATGGAAGTTCTATAAATATCCTACTGGGTATATTTCCAGACATCCTTCAGTAGGCCAGACCATTTTTTTTACCTGACCCTAAAAACGTTTAACATAGCTGGCCTCTTTTACTATATTCTATTTCTCTTATGATGGACTTTATGTCAGTGTAAATGCCACTTGCAGGAACAGTTTCAGTAAATAGTACATTGGATCTTGTTGGGTTTGTTCAAGGAGGCTCCAGATATCCTATTCAGGCAAATCCTTGGCAAGAAAGGTCACCCATCCCATCGTCCCCATCCAATCCCCAAGTTATGCCCAAATAAACAATCTATAGGATATCCTTCAGAAATATATAGCAGTGTAGTATTTCTGTCCACCTGTAGAAATTACGAATCTCTTACAGTGATGATGGAGTTGGTAGCACATACACTTTTTCAGTGTTGGGTCCTATTTACAGGTTATATAGGTTTTTTAACAAAGCCTCTTCATCCACCAAAACAACACCACCATAAACATGATTTGTTTCTGTTTTACTGAGATGCCTGTAAGAACAATATCACAGTGTCCCAAAAAAGCAACATGGTCTACTGGAAAGTGCACTGGACTGGGCACTGGGGACTAAGACTTTACTTCTTCATGTGTATTGTCTTTTTGATATCTGTGAGAAAATTCAGTCCATCCTTCTTCAGCTTCATTACTTTTACAAAAGGAAGGGATGATAGTTTTTAAAAGGTTTTGAGTTTAACAGTTGAAAAATGCAGTACATTAACTAGCCATGGCCAGCTACCTGTTCTTCTAGTCTCCAAAGCAGCCAAGTATTCCTGAATCTAAGTATTTTCCTCCTTAAACCATACAAGCTTTTACAGACATAGTACACCCTAGTCATAGCCTCACAGGTCTAATATCTAGAATTTTTGCCCTCTCAAAGCGGGAGAGGAAAATAATTTATTTGGTGACCGCTTGTTTTGCTGAGCCCTTAAGCAAGTTGATCGGGAAATAAGTGAACAAACACAGCTCCAATGCATTTCCCCCATCACAGTCAGTAGTACCTTAAGATCTGTATTTGCCTAATTTTTATTGTGACATGGTGGTGGGTGGCTTGTTATGGAGTTTTTCTGGTTGTTTTTTATGTCTCTCTAGTTTACCATTATATAACAACCTTAGTTTAGAAAACCAAATCTGAAGCTTCATACGTACTTTTTGCCAGGACCGCTGACAAACCTTGCTATGTGCACAGTAATTATTTCTCCTGTCACACATCTTCTGGTTTGTACACAGGAAGTAGATTACATTTCCAAGCAGTGATAAAGACAATTTAGCAATATATAATCCCCTAACAATGATGTATTTCATTTCAGGGAGAAGTGTTTAGAATCAGTTCTCTGAACTATAGCAAGCATGTAAAGCCATTCTGCTTTATTAAAGCATCACCTTGTCTTCTTAAGGTGAATTCAGTAAAGTTGCCACTCAGAAAGTAAGAACTGCACTGATTAAATGAACGAAGACTAAAAGTTAGAAACAGTTTTCTGCATGCTTATGTGGGCAACAGTAACTTGTTTTTACCAGAACTACTGCACGTAATTTATATAGATCACAGTTTACCCTTCCACTTATCCAAAATGTTAGGGCAGAAGTTGCTCCAGGACAGAGCTTCTGACCTTGACTATTCCTGATGAAACATAAAGCTATTTTTTTCCTCATGATGTATTTCCTTACTTTAAGATCGTTAGGTAAGGGGTTCTATATAAATACAGAAGATCTTATAAGCTGAAATATTTGCTTCCTAGCAAAACAAAAGCACCATATGAAGTAATGAGTAGAGCTGGAACAGGATGACATGACTCAAAACCCTTGAGGGCAAGATTTGCCTATATTCAGGAAGAAGGTCACATGAATTAAAGTAATACCAGAATACAGTTTCATTCCCATAATGTTCTTTGTCATAACGTAACATTCAAGTCTTGCGTGCTGAATCACAGAAGTATTATAACAACCTTTTTCTGTGTAAGTTGTGCTTCCTATCTGTTGTCAGTCAGAACCTGTTCTCTCCACTCAGAATTTCTTTCTGTCATTTAATCCTGACAGAAGAAAAAGAACTTCACACAATCGCACATACACGTATGATATATAAATGCTCTAATTAATGTATCATTACTAATTCTTCCACTAGTATATTAGGTGACAACTAACATCCAGGTGAAGGGGGTGAAGGGTGCTTATTAGGTTTCACTATTTTATTACTATTTAAATGACAGTAGCAGGAAGCAAAGGCTCTGCAGGTGATGATTTAACAGCAGGAGAAACTTGTAGTTGCCACATAACCCAAAAGATGCTCTAGAAAAAACAGCAACATAATGACCTCAGGAATACTTAACCACCCATCCACTGTGAAGCAGCAATAAATATATCTAGCTAATCCACCTTTCCCATGTAGTGATGCAGACTTTAGTGGCTTTTCCAGTGTTTCGCACACTACTTAGATGCTAAAAAGTCATCTTATCTAATGAGATTAAGAGCTAAATAGCTAAGAGTTTTGAACCTGCCCTAGCCATCTGCAGGTCTGTACCGTTTTGCTCTAAGGGAAAGTATCACTTTGCTTTAAGTAAAGTTGACAGAATGGACTTGTACCATCTACAAACACACCTTACAATACATTTTCCTGCAGAAACTACTATTAAGTGGGCATGGTTGTAGATAATATCAACACACATGTAGACCAACACAATTCCTGATCACTATTTAGTGCTAAGTGACCATATTTAATTGTATTTGATTCCCTGCAAAAATAGTATCCAATTTCTTCATTGCCAATGCAAACACTTTACAATTAGACCTTCACTGAAGTTTGTTATACTGGGAATGAAAGAGATTTGATTTAGATCAAGACTTTGAGAATTTATCTAACCCTAATTCAAGTTTCCTAGAAGTACAACATCAATAGTAAATTTCATCAAAAGCAAGTCCCATTGTCCTTATCTCTAGCATTTGCAAACAAATGAACAAACAAAACCCCACTGAAAACACTTGCCTTCTCACCATGTTCTGGTAGAGGAGCTGAGTCCCACCTTGAAGAAGGAAGGACAGAAAGACAAATGATATGAGGGGAAAGCCACTGCTTCAATTTGTGTTGCGAGAGTTTATCCAAATGTACCTGAGACTCCTATTATTACTTCTTAGTCCCACGTGAACAAAACCAATTAATGGTCTTCTAATATTTTAAAAGTCATAGATTTAGAGAAGCTTTCTTTCTTGTTTTGAAGTAAATTTAAACCAATTTACTTCAAAGTTTCTAAAAGTATTGCTGTCACTGAAGACAATGCCACCATCTTCTCTTCTGCTGTGCTAGCATAGCCAGAGGGAATATTGTTAATATTGCAACTCTTCAGTAGATATATTAGTTTAGACAGTCTCCCACACAGAATTTTTGTCCCAATAATAATAAACTGGCAAGTTCATCCCTTTGTGAACTTGGAGCTCTATTCAGAGAACTGAGTGCGTTTTTCATGTTCTCCTATATTAAAACTACATTGGTTACAAGACATATCAATCTTGCTGAGCCATAAAAATCCAAATTTTATTCATTACTCTAATTTGTGGTTTAACATGTAAAAATGTTCATTCTCTTCTTGTACTCCTCAAGACGGACATGCACCAAGTAATATGCTAGTTTAGGTTTTATTTGTACTGTAGAGGTACTTAGAAACCTCAGTAAAGGTCTGTTTTCAGATTATATTTAATTCTGATAATCCCGAGTAAATTGCAATAAATTATTTTAGAGATTTGGGAAGAAACACACAAAGCAGTCAGAGTTTAGTGTCCAGGCTAGTTGTCCAGCATTTCATGAATAGAAGAATAACTCCGGATTAAACAACAAAGTGTTTTCATAGTCAAATAATAGTAGAATAAAACCAAAACCAATTATATTGAAGTTTTTAATCTTAAAGTAGTATAAATTTATTGGAGGGTATTAAGTCAGTTAAGAGTTTCCAAAGCTTGTTTCAACTGAATGTGTTAGTCCCCTGGCTGTTGGCAATCAGTGAACTCTTTGGGTATCAGTATACTTTTGTATCCATATGAATCTAGTTAAGAAAGCTTTAACTGACTCTCACTTTAGAGTCAGCATTTGCTTTCTGAAATAAAAACTGTACTTTTTATGAACACTAATTATTATGTCTGAGGTTCAGTTTCTTCTGTTAAGAAAAAGGTTCAATAGAAACATGTTCTAGCCAAGACTGGGAAGAGTACAATATTATATCATTTCCTAAAGGAGAAGAAATACACCTACTCTTTTACCTTGATGGTACTGCTAAGACAGCTCTTGATGTTAATTAAAGCTTATACCTGAGGGGTAATAGCACAACCACTCATGGTCATTTTTTTTTAGCTGGATGGAATGGATTTGGTTTTTATTGAAATTTGGTTTTAATGAAAACTCCTTTGTGAAAAAGCTATTTGAAAAAACAGTTAAACTCAGCTTTATAATCAAAGAGAGATTATATTTCCCAATATGTCTAGGAATCAAAAAACAGTTCAAAAAGTGACATTCCCTATTTTATCTGGATTTTAAATGAGAAACACTATAGAAAAGGAAAATGCTTCTTGATATCCTTTAATTACTGTTTTCTTTCTCTCTGATATTCCTCTGCCTTCCTTTCCCAAAATCAGGGAGGTCAATTCTTTAGAAAGATGCCTATTTTTCATTGTATAGAAAGAGTTAAAGCGTATCCCAGAAACAGCTACAGTAGCCATCACGGAGAATTCACATGGTATACATCTTAAATTCAGATGTTATTTCCCAGAGTCACTCTGAGACACTGACCACATAAACTTGAGCATGAACTTTGGAAATGACAAGCATATAAGGCTTCTCTCTCCACCTTCAGACATTTCTCCAGTATGCATTTGCTGTAAATGTCAGAAAATACCACAGTTTATATACACAGCAAAAAAAGCCTTCTCCCACAAATCACTCAAAGCATTCACTAATATTTGAATTAATAGGGGAAAAACCACCCCCAAACCCCAAAACATATACAGATTAGTTATTTCTTCACACCTCGTTAAATCTTATCTTGGCAATTTTAATTCAAGAATTAGATTTTAAGTTACATTTATTGCCATTTAATTTGTTAAGATGTTCTGCAATATTTACCTGGGAAATTAGTAAGATTTTACATTTTCAACTGTCACTGTATATTCAAAGAACAGAGAAATAACTCATTGATCCAGTGCCATAATTTTGTATTTTGTTCAGAGAAAGTTTTAAAGTGTCCTTGACTATTTATCAAACATTACTAGCGGCTAACCTGTAGCTGGGCTTGCTGGAGGATGCATGGAAGATGTCAATAAATTTCTCTCGTCTCATGTCTTAAGTAAATAAAATAAAATATTAAGGAAAAAAAAAATTAGAGATTTGCTAGGCTTCTTTTCTCTATAATTAATGTGTCCAAATGTTCTTTTTCCTAAGCTACTAACATTTTTGGCCACCTGTCTATCTTGATAAAGGGAAAAAAGTATAAACATTTTCATTCCTACTGCAAAGTGTTTTAGATATTTGTAATACATGCTTTGTACTCAAGCAGCAGATTAGTGTACTATCAAGCAATATTTCACAGTTGTCCCTAGCCACTAGTCTCCTCAAATTTCCCAGATAAGAGTGACACATTGTAAACTGCTGTTTTAATATTTGAGGCTATTATAAGAGTCCCACATACATTCAGAAGTCATAATATGCTGTATGGATGGATTGTTTTCTTTCTATGAAACACAGGAGTGAAATTATTCTTAGGAATTTCTCTAATTTAAAATTCCTGTTACTAACAAACCCACATGAACTGCTGAAGGTTCTGAGACCTTTTGAAAGCAATATAGAGGAAATTGCCTTAAATAGCTTCACAGAGGAAAACAAAAAATGCATGGGAAAGTAGCAAACCAAAAACCCTCACAAAAACTAATAAAAAAATCCCACCAAACGTACCAATGCCTGAAGAGTTTAACATAGTATTAAATACGTGATAGCACACTACATCATAAAGCCATAATTTTTCAGACCCAGAATAGCTTTGTGTTTATTTTCCATTTCTGTAGGATTAGTTTCTCTATATTAATGAAAGACTTGTGTTTTTTAGATACATGTCAAAGAATCTCCAATTGCTGGTTTAATGCATTTGGACAAGAGGTTCAAATGTGTTGAACACAGCGTCAGTAAAGAGTTAGTCATAGAAGATGAGGCATCAGAAACTGGAAAGATGTTGTGGGGTCTCTTAAGTTTAGACTATTAATTTAAATCCAACCAATTTCTACATGCAAGGAAATTAGGAAGCTTCAATTAGAATTCTACATTTGTAAAATTAGCAGTCTTTCTGGATTCTTGTACAAATCAATATTTCAATAACATTTTTCACCTTTCTTTGAAGTCTCAGGGAACCTAAGTGTTTTAAGAACAAGTAAACATATCTGGTCCCCTTTCTTCTTAAAAAAACCCAACCAATTCCTTAAGGGAATCATATGGGCTTGCATACTCCAGTTTCCTACAAAGCAAACATTTGTTGTGATACCATAGAACAAATTAACATAGAAACAAGGTGGTAAAGAATTTAATGGATGTCGTGGTTTGGGACAGATTGGCCACTGAAATTAATGACAGATGCTCTGCTTTAATTCTCTCCCCTTCATGACAGCTAAAGTCCTTTCTAATATTTTGCAACTGCTCCACCAGAGTAGACACTACATCATATAATATTCTTCATAACCTTAATCAACTGGTATCTTAAATACCATCAGGATTTTCCTGCACAATACACAGTCACACAACCTACTCACAGTAGCAGGGCCTTCAAATACCTTAGAAACAATCTCTTTTCTAACTTCATCAATGACTAGGTTATACTCATTTGTCTTTGTAAAGTTTTGCGTTGATTGTTCCCCCTCCTTAGTTACTTCAATTTTCTGAGGATTCCTTTTCTACAGAAGACTTATTGTTCCTTTTCAGCACTGGCTAAAGACCATGCCACACTTTGGAGGAGCTCATCTCATAAGAAAAACTATCATCTCCTAACTGCCATTCACAGCCATCATTGCACTTATTACAGCTCAGATGGCCATGCCCCAGACAAGAAGGTTTCATGACTTCTGTGGTGTTGACAAAACAACCTCTATTTCATCTGATGCTTGAATTCCTTTTGCCCTTCCTGCGGCTGTGTCACATACTTATTTTGGGTTCATCTATCACACTCAGGTCTGTCTTTTTTAATTTCAGGATATAAGCTCCAAATAAACAGCAGACATTCAATAGTTAGTTTTTAAGTTCATGTGCTTGCCTTTCATACTATTAAGTACCACTGAACTTCTGCTACAGTCCTGTAGTTCACCTGAGACACATTATACACTAACAAATGTCATAACCACACACCTGCTTTGTTGTGCAAAGAAAATAACGTAAAATAAATCCCAGGAGGGATGCTTTAAATTCTGTCAGCAACTTCACACCTACATTATTCTTCCTTCAAGACAAGTTTTGGTGACCTCAGAGTGAATCCACTTCAAACTTACCAGTTTTTCTAATTTTTTTCCATCCTTTATGACATTGCATGAAGTGTTATTCACATCAGTTGATTAACACTTGCTTTACTTTCCACCCTACCTCGCGCTCCTGATTAGGTTGGAACGACCTACAGCCAATAAACCTATACTAAATTTGGAACTTATTTTCCATTTACCTTCAAAACTTTCCCAAATTTAAGGTCATTGCATCCCCTATAACAATAACATCCCATTATAAAAGTAAAGATTATGTGCTAAGTTTCATTGCAAAGTGAAAAAAAATAATTCACTAGATAATTTTAGACATTCTGAAAACCATAGTGTGGGTTTTATTTCTAAAGCTTTAGAAAAACACCTGGTATTTTGAGTGTTTAATCTCAATTCTGGAATATTTTACCTGGAAATGTTGCCATCTCAGGCTCATAAATGGACTGTCTCCTGAGATTTTCTCCACTGCTCTTTTGAAAACATTCTGAATTCAGGTATTAGTCTCTCAAGATTTTAACAAGTATGCACCTGGCTAAACCTAGAGTGTATTTAAAAAAAACAAACAACCAAACAACAAACAGCTGTCATGCATGAAGTGTATCACTCATTTGTCATTTAAAACCAAAATGAACAACAAATGACTTATAAAGGCAGATGGTTATTTGTACAGCTAAAGAGGTTTGCAGTGTTAACTACTGTCTACCTGCAAAGAGTTCAGTTTTTCATATTATTTTTACATTATGGCAACCGTGGTGTGCCAATTTCTTTGATGTTTTTAGTAACATCCCAAGATCTGGCTTGCTGCAGTGCTTATGAGGTGAAGAAACTAAGAACTTGTAATGGTTCTGGTTCTGTTTCCCACTGACAACAAACTCCTGCAGTTGTGCACGAAATAGATAAAGCTGATGAAGCTATTTCTAAACCACTGTTTTCCACAAGGATAAAAAAAAACAACATATCCCCCACTATTCAACTGTGGCATCTCCTCTGAGACTCTGGAAAGGTGAAACAAATTTTGTATTGTATGTACTGCAGTTAAGTGAAACACATAAGTAATGAAATAGTACAGAGGCAGCTTGATATTATAGGGGTCATTAGATACTTCTGAACATGTGAAAACAGGGGAGATAGAAGAATTGAAGTTTCAGGGCTTTAATGTTTTTTTTTTTTATTACTGGGTGGGTTTTTTTCCACCACAGAAAGCAATTTGCAAAATAGCTGGCAGAAAACTTCAAGCTAAGTAGTTTTATGTTTAGATACTAAGAAGAAGATAAGGTGACAGATGACCTATAAATGCTTGTTACTGATAAGTTTTGTAGCATACTATTATTACATGACTTTCTAAGTCTCAGTCAAGCCTTTAAATTAAGAACAGGCAAACCAAATGAAATATTTGTTAAAGTAATATCTCCATTGATGCTATCAGAGGGATTTTTTTCTGATTATACATACTACATGAAACAAGTGCACACAACCATTTTGGGGTATGTAAACAAGCCAGATTTGAAAAAGTTAGAGAGTATATATAATTCAGAAAAAAAGTCATAGTCAGGTAAGACTAATCAGATGTAAACCTGAAAACATCCATGAGATATAATTTTTGTAGTAACTACTTCGTGGTTATTGCTCAGTCCAGAAATGAAAGTGCCAGGCAAGGCAGAGGGGTAATACTTTCATGGTACCATTCACTGAGTACAAGTTGTTCAGTATTTGTTTAGTGCTCTCTCTTTACAATATTTCTAATTCTTGTTAATGAGCTCTAGATGGCTCATTACAAGTACCATCAAGGTACCAGGATAGCAGGTGATGTCTCAAAAGGAAATTAAGCTTCAATTAATTGTTAGAGGATTTTCCATCCATGAGGTTGTGACACCTACCTTTTCTAAGGAGTGACCAGAAAAGAGGAACCACCAATATGATGTTATTTTACCATATGCTGGAAGATACTTTGTAAGAGATGAAAGGATGAACATGAAAAGATGCGCATTTAATTGCATGCTTCCTTCTGCATAAATCAATCAACTCTAGCATGGTAAGACTCTGTCTTACGCTCTGGGTAATGACAGCAAAACATGCCCAGAAAAATGAGCAAACTAGATTTTAGGTGAATTCAACTTTTTCCTGGTGAGAAAATGAACTGTGTCTCCCACAGAAAAACAGCATTCAGTCCTTTGGTTGCTCAGTTCTTGAGAAAGTTTGCCATCTTTTCCATCTTTTTTTTTTTTTTTTTAAGGATTTAATTAAGGAAATGTGAGTAAGAAAATATCCTTGATGTCATTTATTTTCTGACAGTAAAAAAGTTTCAGACAGGCATTTTCTGAGAAAGACTTTTGGGGTTCCAAATTTGTCAGCCATAGCAAAAGTGAGTTAGATCCCTTAAAAGACTGTTAATCCTACAACTTTCTAACTGCTCTTAGGTTTATGCTGTTTTAAGACACTTGTGAAAACTACTGAAGGTTTTTACCTGATGTCTGCTTAATTTTAAAACCCTCAAAGAGCTAGAGGTCTACTGTATTAAGTAAACAAGGAGACAGAAGACACCTCTTCACTTTTTGGACCTCAGATGCACAGCTATGCGGTTGTGTAACGACTTTCAGAGTCCTGGTCAGCACTATCTGTTAGGAAAATGTTTTACAGGACACCAGAGTCCATGTACTAGGAAAGATGAGCTTGTTGCTATTCTTCCCCCTATTCATGCAGTTATGGTAAATTAAAGTATGAGTAAAGAAAAAGAGAGTCATCTTCTCCATTCCTCACCCCTCACCTCAAATGCTGAACACAAAATCAAGGACTAGTTATTACTGGAAACATGGTCTACTAACCATAATAAAAACCTTGATGTTCTAGTTTTCCTTTGACTTTACCAGAATCTTTTTTTTCTGGAGAAGAAAATACTTTAAAAAAATCAGAATTTTTTATTTGTTCACTTATTTATAAGACCCCATTCATAATGGGCGTTCTAGACCTGCGTGAATGTCTATTGATAAGCTACTTTAAGATGTAAATGTAGCATAAAAAGATGTAAGTGATGTTTCCCGACACACAAATATATGTTGTCTTTTCAATTACATACAGCTCGAGAGCCTTGCAGCTCAGCCATCGGCCACCTGAGAAAACCATAGTTCATACAAAGTTCATGTTCTCCAAGCCCTCAAAAGCCTCAAACTACAAAAATTAGTAAATCAAAACCAACTCAGATTGGGCATGCCTTACTAAATAACCACATGATATTTTCAACCTACCCCTCTCATTTTCATTTATGACCCCCTGCTTGTCATGGCCTGATCAGTTTTGATGTGCAATCTTTTTAGGCGAGCAGCATTCCTCAACTTGTCAGATCTGGTGTCCAGCTTCCTTGGTAAGTGTCCAAAGAGATTTAAAAAGAAATAAAAAATAAATATATCTCTAAGCTTATGTTAGTTTATACATGCTGGTTAGCAAAGTACAGTATTCCAGTGAAAGCAGATGGTCTACAGCTTTCTTTCAATGTTAAGAAAGTATTTTCACGCTGTGTAAGCATGAAATATATTGTTTCTTATGAATACTTAATAAAGCATTTTCACCTTTACCACAAGCTACGTATATGTAAAAAACCTTTCTACCCCAAGAAGTTTACCTCCTGCAGCACATTAGCTAACACAGGTAGATACATCTTTGTTTTTTTTCTAGGAAAAACTGTTGTAATCACAAGCAAGCTAGTTCATAGTAAAAGTGAATAATATATCCATACTACATGTATTTTAAGAATTTTAATATTTAGGAAAAATTGAAATTAGGAATTTTTAAGTATCAAAATTCTTGGCAAAAGAAGATTTTGATATCTGTCCTGTTCTAATTCCAAATAAACCTTGATGTTTATCATGTGGCTTATCCTGGTTCACAGAAAGACTACTTGACAAAGGCCCTAAGATCCCAAATCAGTCTGGCTGACTGTCTGCAAGGGAGAAACGCGGGCAAATTTTCAGGAAACCTGTCTAGCATGTGGCTTACTTAGTGGACCTTCTGGGTCAGTTGTGCCAAGCTGGAAAATTTCAATGAAAAAGAAAGTTTGCCCAGTTGTTCCCATCCCACTGTTCCCTCAGATAATATCAACCTCAACAATGGACAGACAGTTTCCAGGAAGGAATTTTTTCCCCCATATATAAAGGATTTTCTTTATGTTTCCTGTGAAGTGGTAGATTTGCATGTGTGAAATTTTCTATATTCCTGCATAGTGAAGGAAAGATGAAGTTTAAGTTCACATCACCTTTTCTGCTAGATGGATGACCTCTACTTTCAAAATCAGTCAGACCCATAAATTGCTCATGAATTTGAATTTTGATCAAAAGGTATGTGGTGCTTAATAGTAGTTTTGTTAGGTTTTAGGAGATATTATCAGATTATTTGAAATGGAAGTCAACACGTAAATGCAGTCTGAATATAACATTACATAGGAATAACAGTGACAGAGCAATAACATTTATTTCTGAAGGCTGGTCTAAGGACAGCAATGACAAATAGAAATCAATTGTTAATTTCTGCCAGCTCTCCCTCCCAAACCTTCCCCCAGAAAACACCATTTTGTTAACACATCAGCAGGACTGTATTTATCTTAATAAATTTAATGAATTGACTTAATCAACCATGACATCGCCCTCTATGAAATGCCTATTTCAGCAATTCTACCAGACTTCCATCTCCTACTCCAGATAATGTTCAGTCACAATCATTACAGCATGGCCACGTAGTATTTAAGAGTTTAATAAAATCATTTGCTAAGTTATAAAAATTTACAGATATTTTGAAGAGAATAATGTTCCTCTGCTCAAAAAAGGGAATTATAACTTCTGACAACAAACTGATTGCCTGATCTTCACATATTTTGTTTTTAATCTCTGGTGTCAGTACTTTCCACATCTTGACAGACACAATTCTTGTTATATACTATATAGTCTTTTTAAACCAGTTGCTACTTACAGTGAAGTCTTGTTCCAAATGTCAGGTCAGAACGCTGCATAATAGTTTGGGGGTTTTTTGCTACTGAGAAATCTAACAGCTAGCACAAGATGAATCTACCCAGAAAAGGGATTTTACAAGTGGTGACACACATCACTAACCTATGTGTTCAGTGTTTCATGGAACTGTATGATGGACCCTAACATCGTTTATCATAAAGTGTCTCTGACATCAGAAAGCTTTCAAAAAAAAAAAAAAGAAAAAAGAATAAGGTCTTTCAACAGACCTGTTTGGAACAGAGCTGTATATAAATCAGATGTCCTGACCAACTTCAGTTATTGCAGCCAAAATATTAATCCCAGACAGTTTCTCTCTCAAATACAACCATTCCCAAGTCACATCTTGTTTCAGCAAGAGTCCAAGTTTCTAAGATAGCATATGTAGAGTAGCTCAGTGTAATAGACTGCTTGATTAACAATAATGTGTGCTTTTCTGACTAGTTAGGTTTGGCAAGTAGTTCCTAACCTTTAGTGGTCAGTATTTGGGATGCTCAGTGTCTGTATCTGATCCCTACTGAACAATCTTATATTTAGAATGAATAATAAACATTTGTGTATTTTAAAATTCCTTGATTTTTTAAAATAGTCTGATTATTCTAATTTCATATGACAATGTAGCTTATTTCTAGAGATGCATTCAATCATAAATATAACCAGTTTTATTGAGTTAACTAAAGGTTTTATTTTCAACAAATAGGCTGAATACCTGGACTTGTGCAAAGCATTCAACACTGTCCCACACGACAATCTGGTCTCAAAATTGGAAACTAATGGATTCGATGGATGGACCACTCGGTGGATAAGGAGCTAGCTGGCAGGGGGGTTGGAACTGGATGATTAAGGTCCCTTCCAACCCAAACCATTCTATGGTTCTATGATTCTATGAGTCTATGATAAAAACTGTTATTTCATAGAGCTCTGGGGTGTGTGGGGAGAACACATACTAAAATCAAAGCAGATTCTTTGTGGGAATAAAGTATACTATTTCATTCTAGAGATTACTTAAAACTAGGAGGTTGGAATTATCAACACATAACTTCAAAACTATGTATGACTATTGCTATAACATACCCCCCTTAAGGTCTTAAAAGTTGGAATGAAAACAAAAACCACTGGTTTTATGTAGCTCCTACAAGCTTTTGCTATCACGTGTCTTTTCATGCCATAATTTAATCTCCGTTTTTTTTTTTTGCAACCAACAGGTAACTTCCTATGCAAATGAACAGTTAGAAGCATATTAATGTCAGAGATTGAAAGAGGTATTCTGGAAAGAAGTAGTGTTCAAACAAGAAACAAAGTAATTGATTCTTTGCATAAAGGTTAATGAACAATAATCTACATTATAGACAGGGCATACACAGAGTAAAGAAAATTCATTTTAAGACTCAGAGAAAATGCATAATTTTCCCAAAAATTAATCTAGTTAGTTAATAACTGCCTGGATAGCCAATCTCATGCTATAATTACCTCTAACTAATTTCATTCCATTGTGATTGCCTTGACAGTCAATTTCATAACTTCTTATTTCAAAATTGAAATGGAACATATTTGACCGACCAACAGTCATTATCAAAAATTATGCCATTGTTTAAAACATTGAGTGAACCAGAAGTCGTGAATTAACAAAAGGCTCTTAAAAATTACTGTTTCAGTATTTGCCGAACACCAAATTAATCATGTGAAAAATAACATTAAAAAATGATTTATATAGTTTCAACTTTCCTGAGAAAAGTTTCTAAATTAAATGTATCAAAAAGACCAATCAGAAACCCAAGTTACAAAATCTGTCTTTATATTCTTTTCAGAATCAGAAAATTTAGAAAGATTGAATTAAAATGCCTTTTTTTTTTTTTTGGCAACAGATAGAAACAGAAAAATGCTGGTTGGGGATTTGGTTTTCCAAGTTGTGAAACTGAGAATTTCCTGCTAGGAAGTATTTTCAAGTCATAACATTTGTAGACAAGATCTTATAGATTTGGACTATAGGTTGTCCAAACTACAGTCAGAACACCTGCTCCCTGACCTATTTCTGCTATTATAACTGCATAAGACAGAGGGTCCTCTAATATGTGAGGATGAAATTCAGGCACTTTTATTCAGTGCAGAGACATGAAAGGCCATGATATTTAAAGTCTCCTTTTAATGGCAATGTCAGGTCTTTTCAGAGGAAGAGTTTGTATATTTTTTTTTTTTTAAGAAATCTCTGGAAAGCCAAGAAGTCTTTACCAGACGTCCTCTTCAGTATTATATCTGGTGCAAGATTGCTAAGCTTTTGTAGTGAGATACTAGCAAGTATGTATAGTGATCTCTTTTTGGCAGTGGAGAAAGATCAGCTTTTGCTGCTGTACCTTTTAACCTGGCAGATTTTCTCATTTTCATTACAAGCACACCTGTATTCAGGTTAATAGTGTTAGGTATGCTGCTAGTAACAAGTTATTCCAATTGAACAACTCAATCGTCCCATCTCAGAATACTCAAATTGCAGCTTGAAACACCTACTCTCCTTCTCCAGAGGGATCTTGCTCTGGTGGAAGTGTCTCTTCTATTGGTTCTAGACACTTGGTTACAGGACGTGACAAAAGAGACATGTAAAATCCAGAAGTCCATGTATCTCTGAACGGATAAGTGCCTCTTCAGGAAATAAAAATAGATTCTGATTCAGGCCTTTTTTTTTTTCCCCTTCTCTCCAGATCTATGCTCGGTCTTATAAAAGGTGCAATGCTGGCCATTGCAATTCACTGACAAAGAAAAGAAAATAAAATGAGGGAACAGGTTCAGTCATCTATTTGGTTGTTAGGAAATGGTAACATAGGCAGAAGAAATCTAGTCCAGTTGTACATTCTTGTGTATAGTCACTGGGGTTATTTCTCTAAACCAGGTCACGTTCCACTTTTCATCAGCACATCCAAGTCCTTCTCAGGGCTGTTCTCAATTAATTCTCTGCCCGGTCTGTATTTGTGCTTGGGATTGCCCCAACCCCCATGCTGGACCTTGCACTTGGACTTGTTGAACTTTATGAGGCTGGCACAGACCCAGCTCTCAAGCCTGTGAAGACTTTCTGGCATCCCTTCCATCCAGTATGTCAACCGCTCCACACAGCTTCACACAGCTTGGTGGTGTCAGCAGACATGCTGAGGGTGCACTCAGTCCCACTGTCCATGTTGGTGACAAAGAAGTTAAACAGCACGAGTGCCAATACCACCCCCTGAGGAATGCCACTTTTTACTGGTCTCCACTTCGACACTGAGCTGTTGACTACAATTCTTTGAATGTGACCATCCAGTCAATTAACTATCCACTGAGTGGTCCAGCCCTCAAATCCATGTCTCTCCATTTTAGAGACAAGGATGTCATGTAGGACAGTGTCAAATGTTTTGTGCAAGTCCAGGTAGATGATGTCAGTTTCTCTTCCCTTATCCAGCAATGATGTAATGCTGCAGTAGGCAGCCACCAAAAAATATCAGAATTATATTAGTTTAGTAGAGAAAGATGTTCTCAACTCAGCTTTCCCATTTTTTGTAAGTTTAAGATTAGAAAGAACCAAGTCCTCAGATACTGAGCTCTTATTTTCAGTTGAGTATTTCCTGAGGTTTGTTGGCAAACAGGAAATGCTATTGCTGTTGTAACTCCCTGAATCTCATGGTGTAGGGCACAGAGGGCAAGTATTGTACTTTTACAGTTCCTCAGACATGTAGGACTCATAATAATGAGAAGCACATTTATCCTATCATAGATATTTGAAGCCCCCCAATTTTCTGTTAAAAATTGTCATGGAAGTAGAGAATATCTAGAAATAAAGCAGAGGTGGCTTTGTATGGGGATCAGACTAGCAAAGTATTGTTCTGGATTTACACATAAACTTTCAATATAAGCACATGACAGATTTGCTTATCCTAAAATTATACTTATACAAGCCTTATATTTAAAGGTTAAAGCCCAGATTAATAAAGACTATTAGACTCCTGATTCCTCTTAGGTTCTTATTCCTTATTGCAACCGGTACGTCTGATACACACAGATGTGGGCTCATTTTCCCTGTACTATAAGCTACTTAGTAGAGTAACTGTGTTAGTACAGCAGAGAGCCCAAGTTAATATATTCTGCCTACACAACTTTTGGTTCAGTTCAGAGCTGATTCACATTTTGTTAAATACGGGCAAAGGGAGCCTGCACCATTCTCCAAAATAATGTTGAGGTATCCTGTAGCAAGCACTTAACAATCTCTGAGAAGTGATTCCCAAATTACAGCGTGAACCATTAGCACAGAGGTTACCTCAAAGCAGGCAGTGCATATTTCCTGGGCAATAGAAATCCTCCTGCGTAGTGCCTAGCCCAGAGCTAGAAGGAATTGCTGCTGTTGCTGCCAGTATGGGAATCCTTACCTCTGAGAGTGTGGGAGTCTTCCCAGCAGGCATTTTGAGCTGTATGTGGTACCTTTCTTCTGAAGAGGCTCTGTGTGTTTGAGCACAGTGACGTTCATTAATGTAACAGAAACTTAAACTTCTAAGCCTTTATGCTTTATTCGATTGGCGACAGATTCTGTGATTTGCTGTTCTTTTGAAATGAATGCCAAGGAGAGGACTAATATGATGACACAAAACTGATGTATAATTCCGTATTGTTGCACTTGCACTTTGCAGCTGATAAATGCTTGATTTGAGATAGAACTGAGTTAATCACAATAGAAGTTTTAGGAAAGAAAAGACAGATAAAAAAAAGCTTTTGTTTTTCTTCGTAATTATTTCAGTAACTATTAGAAGCGAGAGAAGGAGAGCTAAATGAAAACTAAACCACTTTGCATACCATGAGCCATTATGAATTTCAAAAATACTCTTAACCATGAGTTCCTTTATTTGGCTTAAACATAACTTGAAATTACTTTTTATATGAACTAAATATGCTTCTGCTCTCTTTCCCACACTATCATGGCATTTCAAGTGAAATGTTACTATGAACTGAATACAGAGAAAAAAATTGCAGAGGTAAGCTGTGTCTGAAAAACCAATTTACTGAGAATTAGGCTTACAGAACAAATTGTTGTGGGTGGCTTGGTATACCCGTTAACTTCACTTTTAATTTATGTCCTATTAGTTTCTTCATGTAGGAATAAGTGCTTTTTTTTGGACTTTGCATGTAGTTTATTCCTTTTCAGTTACTAACTCTATAGCTCAGCAGTTATAAGTTTTGCTTGTGTAACACAAACCCAAAATGCTTCATCTATACTTACTACCCCAGGACTAGGGAAGTGATCATACCCCTGTAAGCACTGGTGAGGCAGCACCTTTGATACTGTCTTCAGTTTTGGGCTGCTCACTACAAGGCAGACATTGAGGTGCTGGACCATGTCCAGAGAAGGGCAACAAAGCTGGTGAAGGGTCTAGAGCACAAGTTTTATGAGCAGCAGCTGAGGGAACTGGGGTTGTTCAGCCTGGAGAAAAGCAGGCTGAGAGGAGACTTTATGGCTCTCCGCAACTACCTCGAAGGAGGTTGTAGTGAGGTGGGGGTCGGTCTCTTCTCCTAACAAGCAATAGGACAAGAGGAAACAGCCTCAAGTTGCAACAGGGTAGATTTAGATTGAATATTAGGAAAAATTTCTTCACCAAAAGGGTTATCAAATATTGGAACAGGCTGCCCAGGGAAGTGTTTGAGTCACCATCCCTGGAGGTATTTAAAAGTTATGTAGATGTGTTGCTTAGGGACATGGTTTAGTGGTGGATTTGGCAGTGCTAGGTTAATGGTTGGACTTAATGATCTTATGGGCCTTTTGCAACCTAAATGATTCTGTAGTTCAAACAGTATTCTAACAAATCTCTACTCTTTTATTCCACCAAAAGATCACCTTTAAAATAGGCAAAATGGAAAAAACCAAATGTTATTGACATATATATAAGTTGATTCACACATTAGTTTTATACATAGAAAATGCTATATGTATGCGTTTGGTCTCAGATAAGTGCTATAATACCTTACAGTTGCTATGGTAACTAGAAAGCAGCTGAGGTTTATTTTCTCTATATTTAGAAAAACATCTAAAATATCTAAACCAATTAAATCTTAATACTGCTGAGAAAATTTTACCTAGAAAGTAGCTAAAGTAGCTATCAGTTATGTGATAAATGCCTCTAATTCACCATTCTGAGGCACGTCTACATGCGGGCACATCTGAGGAAACATACAGACCTGACTGACAGCTGATGTAAGCTGTGTAGCCCATGGCCATGACAGGCCACATGAATTCAGGTATAGCTCCAGGCTTTCAGATTACAGCCAGTTTGGCAAACTTGTCCAAGACACAGGCTAATTATACCTATTTCTGCCTGAACCTGCCCATATTAAATCCTTCAACGTTTCATCTAGATTTCTAAACTGTGAAATGGTTGGTCCCCCGTGTTGTTGAAGCATTGCAGATGTACCAAATACAGCCTTCATTCAGCACCATTTGCTGCAGAAACTGTCGCAGAGCACATAATGGAGGGGTTACAGGTCTCTCTCACTCTGTCATCAGAAAACCCTGAAAGTGGTCAAAAACCATGGAAGCTGAGGTGTCACACAGTTTGACTTCTGATTAATCTTAGCTGATCTGAAGCTTTGTAGAGAAAGGCTGCATGTTAGGTGCCTTTTTCCTCCTCACAAATAAAATGTAAAAGTATTAATAAGAATTCTGATTTTAAATCAAGTATGAAATGAAACTAAGTTTATGTGAGGCTGAAAGGCAGCACCAGTTGAAATGCTGTCCTGTACTCTCTGGAAATCTGGTTGCTTAGTTTTCCAAAGGCAATTGCTTTGAATAGATTTTTAGGTGTTTGGGGTATTTCTCGGTTGTTTTTTCAGTACCATAGTATACATATACTATACTATGACTGAGCACTGATCGTACAACATCTTTTAACTGTGCATAAACATTTTTCTAAAACTACACATCATGCAGGAACTCTGTCTTCAGAAATTATATCACTGAGCGTTGTCAGATGCTTAATTTATGGATTCAGTTAAACTCACCTGTACATAGAGATCAAGTTGTACAAAATCAGCTTTCTCCTCTAAATTTTACTGCAGGTCTCCGGCTGAAAACCTGCATAGCAGATGGCACAGCTATAGCTGCATACTGGTGTCTATCACTAAGGAGTTTTGAAACAAATCTATGTCCTCTAGTTAAAAGATGTTCTTTAAATAATAATTTTCACTATTACCTCTTGCTTCTTTAAAAATTTATTTTTAATTTAAAGGTTCATTTACCTACTTTTGTGATGTACTTAAGGCATATTAATACTGAACATTTTTTTCTGTTTGAAATTTTTTTTCCAAACATGGGCCAAGGTTGAAAGGAAACAATAGAAATTAGGCAGAATGACTGCTTAACTTGTAATTGTAGTTAATGCTGGAATCCTTAGGATTGATAGTTATCTAGAGGTCTAAAATATAATTACCAGCTTTGTCAGTCCACTTTATTGGCCAAGTACAGTTTTGCACACAGTGCTGTGTTGAAATACATATTCTCTGAAGGATGTGGATATTTTCTTTCTATATTTAAATCCCATATATTTTCTGTAAATGATAAAAAAAGGTAGAGTGGATATATATGAATTTGCAAATAAACATAGCACACAGTTCTATTCTTTCCTTGTTTTATAGCCTCTCTTCATCCAGACCATTTTCAGAATCTGTGTCCCCATACTTTCAATACAGATGGATACTGAGTGGAGAGTGTGATTATAGAGGGCAAGAAACGGAATTTTGAGGAAGGGGCTGTGACTGGTATTCCTTTACGTGAGTCCCGTGTACATTTTAAATGCAATTCAATTCCAGTACCCTGTGGTTCTTTTCCTAGAAGAACAATAGATAAAGAAAAGTGGCTATCTCAGCATCTTTAGTCAGTTTGATTTTATGGGTTCCAACAACATAATATGTGTCTGCTGCTGGCTCTTTTCTGAACAGACATCCTCAGTAAAGTGCATGGCAGTGACAGTGTGATGCTAAAATTCCTTGGTATCAGTGTCCATGCTCATATTCAGTACAAGGGATCAATAAAAATACTATGTGCCAACTATAATAATCAGGAAAGTCCAACGTATGTATTCTTGAAAAAAACTTGTGCAATACTCTAGTATCTTATAAAGTCATTCCAAGCCATTGTGTGGAAATGGCACTGTCATATATAAGCCATTGTGTGGAAAAAAAAAATAGTTCTGAATCCTATCAAAGCTGACATTTCTTAACTTACTTTATGGAAGGTGAACTTGAAATTATATCTGTTTTTTACTTCCTCCAGCCTCTACTAGTAGTCTCGGTTTCACAGGGTTACCTAGGAAACTAAGACTTGTATAGATTTTGTGATTATAAGGAACGAACGGATTTGGAAAGCACAGCTGCTTTCGCTCCATAGCTGCTGAACTTGCCTTTTCTCACTTGTATTTTTTAAATGGAAACATTTCTCCACCTGCTGGCTCTAAGTAGGATATTGCAGCCTTCCAAGCAGAGAACTACATACAGACAGTGCGTATTACATAATGTATTACTTGTGTAAACCTGTTTGGGATTGACAACATTTCTATCTTGACACACAAAACTGCTGCATTTTTGGAGTAGGATAGCCCAGTTTAAACTTATTCAATCTAGGGAACTGAATGTATTCCAACAGATAACGTTTCTCCACTTATCTCTATTACAAGTGAGACAATATTATGAAGGTAACCTGTGCTGTTCAATTGTAACTAAATTATTTAGGACCAATTTCTAGACCCTTCCAGTAACTCGGATACCTACCTGTATGCATAGTCAATTTTAAAATATGCAGATATATTTATAGCCAGTAGGGTAATATCTGTTCTCTGATAGGTAGGATCATAACAAGCGGCACTTTCATGTATATTCTGAAATGTGAAAAGCCTACAGCTGTAAACCAGAGGTCTGCAAATTAATTTTGGTTCTACCAGCTGGGAGCAGATGACAAAATGAAGGTGGCTCTATACAGCCTTTCTGTGTCTCTGTGCTAGTTTTCGGGGTTTTGGTTTGGTTTGGTTGGGGTTTTTTTTTTGGTTTTTTTTTTGTTTTTTTTCTTTTTGCATTGTCCAGCTCAATGGTATGAAATTTAACACACATTGCCTTGGAGGAGCTGGAACTAGATGATCTTTAAGGTCCCTTCCAGCCTAAACTGTTCTATGATTCTATGAGTTGATATGTAGTTACTACAGTACTCTCCATGTCTTACCAGGCAGTCTTGTATGACATAGTGCCTTTTGATGAAATTCCTTGGTCCAGGAGTAAGAGTGTATGAGACTTGCTATGGAAGTGGATGCAGCTGTGTAAATTTTGTTGGGTAACACATTGACCTTGTAGTTTCTTCTGCCTGTCCTTCTGCTGAACAACTGTTTATAGTATGTGAAAAAAAATACTTCTGAGAAGTGCCACAGTCCTGTGAAGTCATACACAGTATAGTAGGTTAACACTACAGAATGCCTGTTTGTAAACCCTGCACTGTACAGGTAATGAAAATAATCTCATTTTTCTCTTAGTAATTGATTTCTTGATTGATTTAAATAGCCTTAAGACTCATTCTATTGAAAATCTTCCTTTTCTTGTATTTTTGGGGACTGATGTTTGTGTGACAGCTAAAATCATACTTTAGCTAAACATGATTGGTTTTGAGGATTTCTGTTCATTTGTTTCCAATGTTTCAGATCTTTGACTTGGCTGACTGCATAGCTGCATGAGCTGAAGAACTGGAGAAGGATGGAAGACATGGAGTACACAGAGAGGAAGATAGAACCATCTCCTCCAGCAGCTCAGGTTTAGACTGGCTTTTGAAAACGCATCCTTCTTTAGGCAGAAATTTGGGGTTCATAGAGACCATCTAAATGCAGTCATAATTCTTAGAAATCAGCTGTCTGCTATTGATGTAGGAAAAAAAAAAAGCCTCTTTACACAAGTAGATTTGCTTCCCTAATTGTCCCCTTCAGGAGAAACATAGTCGGCAAAAGGCCCTCCAAATAAGTATGTATGAAAAAGGTGCAAGCCTAAAATTTAAGGTGAATACCAGAGTTCATTTTCTACAGAGATATACAGCTATCTCATTCTCAAATCTGAAGTAAAGAACCATTATGCCTGGCAGTAATTGATCCCAGATGATCTTATTAATGAGGACATTCTGTGGATTTTACTAAGAATATAGAACTCCTTTCTTCAAGAAATAGGGGGAAAAAAGTAGAGAAAGTCTTCTTTTGTTATCTTTCTTGACTCTTTTGAGTTTGCCCCTGTGCTCTTATTTAATTAGTTTCTGCAAGCCTGAGGTCAAACGAGGTGCAGAGCTGGCACATGAAAAGAAACACCGGAGGTCAATTAACATCATTAAGTCACTATCAAACTCATCTGGAAGAAATGAAAGAATTTTTTTTTTCCTTTAGCAAAGACTTTTGGGGAGTAACCATATGCTAAAGGGTACACATTTTCCTGGACTAGCAAAAGCATAGCTGCTCTGAGTAATGAGTGTATTTCATGACAAAACACATTATGTGTTAGTGGAAAGATAAATGGTAAAAAGTCTTTCAAGTATTTTTGGTTTCAGCTTAGGTTTTCTATTTTCACTTGTTCATGTAACATTAAAATCTAGCTATATATATATATTGATCTATACATAAAAATTATCAGGAGAAAAATCTTTCTTCAGGGAAGTATTATCCCTCTCTGACATTCTCTAAATGTATCTATCTTTGTCCAGACACAAGGTTCCAGTGATCTTAAAGCATTTCTTGTTGCCACAGCTTTCTTAAATGTGCGTGCAGATACCAATAAACCCACTTAAACAGTATCTCAAACCTTTCTGGGTGTCAGTTAGTGAAAATGATACTTGTTCCTGTGGTGATATCTCCAGCATATGTCAGATGTCCATGCTCACGTCACAATAGATATTTTTGTAGCTTCAGATTTGAAAAATAGTAGGTTTGTCTGATTTATCATTAGGAGGCAGACTTTGCTACTTCCAGATTATTCTGTTCATCCCTGATGATGAGTTATTTGAATCTCGTCTCCTCTCCTTGTCTATATACATTTTGGTCAGGCTACCTGCAGTTACTGTAGGTGCACTGCATAAATTTCAGGACAATGCAAATTCATGAACCAAAAAGTATGCTCAGGAAGATAAGTTAGTTCAGGTAATCTTTTCTAGCTGGGCCCAACTATGGCGGGTGTGTATGTGAATACAGATCCAGAGAAAAAACAAGTGTTATCTCTAACATTCTTTTAAAACACTTTATTTGGAGCAACATAAAAAAATTACTGTGGTTTCATTTGCCAGGATGAATCAGGAGAAATAGTAGATTACTATCAGAAGCAGTTTAGAATATCCTTGAAGGAAAATCGGTGTACACAGAGAAAAATGTTATTTCCCTACCATAAGAATTTTAGTCTCAGATCTGAGCACAGATATATTGTATCTCTGAGGAGTTTAACGTTTCTGCTATCATTTCAAACTATTTTTTCAGAAAGGTTTTTCACTTGATGTGTTGGGAGGTCAAATTTGAGATAATCTTTTCTATAACAATTTGAAAAAAAATAATGTATTTCCCTCTTCCCAAGACTTAAAGGAAAAAACAAATCAAGTAATTATGTGAAGTCAAGACCTATTCAGGAAGAATTAGCACTTTTGATATTTAAGTACTTTGGATTACATACAGTATTATTAAGCTTCTTTAGTGGTACTATTTCTGATGAGAAATGTTAAAATTCTCAGAGTCTATCGTATGAAACTGGGCTAGCTTCTGAAATGGTATTCTGCAGTGCTTGGTCAAAAAATAGCTCTGGACTTCTATATCACCAAAGCATAACTCGTTCTTAATAAGTCTGATGGACTATCTGAATTGATTCATTGACAGAAACAAGGTACAAGTTTTTAATAGGTTTTTTTGGGGAAGAAGCTGCCTGTATACTAATATGGTCTATTTACTTCCATAGAAAAGACAAGAATATTATCTTCAGCTGATATGTAGTGAGCAGAGGGATACTTAGGCAGCACACATAGTTAATATCTAGAAGTAAAAGAAGGTTATTTGTAGTCTAACTAAAATTTTAGGATCTAGAACTTTATATGGCATTATTATATCCATGAAAATAATTTGTTGTTGTAAAATTCATAATAAAATATTTCTGAGGTAATAAGCTAAAAGTCAGGAAATGTTGTTCACTTATACCCATGCATTATGTTATTCTGTGTTTTTCCAGGCATTTTTACCCATGCTGTAACTGAAGCTTTTACAGTTCTGTAATCAAAACTATGATATGTTATAGAGTCCAAGTTTGAAACTAAATTCCTTTACAGCACTCTTTATACAGAATTATAAAAAATGTTACAAAATCATTGAAAATAAGATGAGAAGTACATCTGGAAGTATCAATCTGAAGACAGAATCAGGTGCTACTTGTGTTTATCTAAGTGGAAGTCAAGTGAATACATGACTAGTAATTGAAGGAAAATGTACAGGAAATTAAAGGAAATTTTAGTGTCAAAATACTATGTATATTTTATTCCAGAAATTATTTTGATTATTTTGCTATGAACAAATGTTCATTAAATACTTTATACCATATTTTGGCATGAAATATTTTTAACAACTGGTCACCAAAAACTGATTAAAATCGTGTAGTTAACCCTTTCTGCAACAACTTCAATTTTGGGGGTTTTTTGGAGTTTATTTATTTACTAGTCTTGAAAAATGAAAAAAATTGGCCAAAGAATTGCATTCACAATACTTCAATAAAAAATTCATGAGCAGTTGCAGTCCTTTTTTGGTAAATATTTCGTTCTCAATACTTGATGTCCTCCTCTAACACTTCTTCTAGTGCTGAACTAAGTGTCTTTTCCTGTTACAGAAAGCACTTGAAGACAAATGTAGCTCCATCTGTTGCATAATTATTTTGGGGTGCAATTTTGAAGAGCAAAAAAAGCTGGTCAAACTGCTTCTCATTTTACACAAGTGGTGAGAAGAGGCCTTAAGGATATTACCTAAACTACTTATAGTGGTCTAAAACCCAAAAAGGTTTTAATGTTTTTGATGTGATGAGTAAACTGTTTTCTGCAGGTACCTCAGGCTTGGAACCCATTTTTTGACATGTTTCTCACCTGGGACATATTCCAGGAGTCAATCTGCTCTCTTCATCCAGAAAGGCAAGCACTGCACTGTAAAAGTTATATTATAGCCCAAAGTCTGGCCTACAGAGGAAATTAGATGTTCCAGGAAAGCTATTTTCCTTAGGTCAGTGTATAGACATTCTTTCTTTATTAGATTTTGAGAAAAGTTTACTTTTCTGGGGAAAAAAAATAATAAAAAAAAAGAAGCAGAAAAAGAAAGAAAGATAAAGCTATACACTTTTTACAAGATCTCATCATTAGTCAATGCTAGGTTTCTTCTAACAATTTTCATAATAGTAGTGGTTAGACCTGTTGCTATGTTAGATCCCAATACTGAATTTCATTTTTGTCTATATAAATAACATTGCAGGAAATGTAATAAATCTGCCCAACTATATTGCATTAAAAATCCCATTTACAAGCTTGTTACAATTGCTGTAGTTTTAGGGTCTAATTCTACAAAGATGACTAATTTCTGACTTTACAGAGATGGCACATGAAAAGATGCATGACTATTTCCCAAAATCTGTCTTTATTAGACCATTACATGTCTGGCTATGGAAGACAGTGGAAAAAATTTACTTTATTTGAATCATGCTTTAGGTTAGATGATATCACCCTATTCTACACTAGGCTACTGAGACTGGCATGTATGCAGTAAATATTGCATATTCATCTGAGTAGCTAAATTAACTTATTAAACTCACTGAGAACGAGTTCTTGTTAGAAAAGCTTGTAGGAAAATATAATAAACTTTTTATTATCTATTTACACGGTTTGATTTGGGACCCTTTGAAGTTCAACGTGTTAATTGTAAACTGATAGCAGAATAGAAGGGATAATTTGAAAATTAAATAAAAAACATGTGAATTTTGTTTTATTGTTATTTGAACATACAAGCAGGCATCTCATTAACTTCAATCAGATGACAGAATAAAAACAAAGTGTGTTTGACATTCTGGAAAAAAAAAACCCAAACAGTTCTTACAATGCAGTTATCTGAGATGAAAACATTAAACTAAGTGGAATTCATTGTTGATAAGTCAAATAACTGAGGAATTAGGTTCCAGAATTGTCCTGTATTTTTCATACACTGGAGTTGGATAACCACATATATGTAGCCTGCTGCTCAGGACCTTGGGAAAGAAAGTTTTAATGACAACAAAGCTATCTTAATGAACTAAAACCAGAACAAAAATTGTGTGTTCAGGTACATTGGGGACATATACTTGAAGAAATAGTGGCTTTGACATTTGATACTCAGGTCAGAAAACCCCGAACTTAAAATACATAAACATATATAGAAGAATAAAAATTCTGAAGTGAATCTGTTGTGGCCAACTTAAAATATTTTATACTATAAAGAATGAATATATAGTTTTTGAAGTCCAAGTGACAACAACATTTGAAAATATTTGACAGTCTGTTTAGACCTCAGGCTTAAAAGGATTAATATTGTCTCTGGGGAAAAATTGATATTTAAATTTGTGCAGGTGTAAGGTAAGACTAGACAGCTGAAATATGGGTTTTTTTGATAGAAACAGTTTTCTGTCCGTAAAGAAAAATGGAACCATTCTTCCCATCATGCACATATTTATTATGTGCATTTTAATTATCAAATTGATTGCAAGGAGAGGCAGTAACGTTTTCTTTTTTCTTCAACATAAAAGTGCAAACATATGATAATTCTACAGCTGGAGCAAGAGGTCTTTCAATATCAGATTTATATGTTCACATATGAAAAACAGAGAATATTGATGTCTGTGTCAGTATTTCCATGATTTGCTGAGATCATGAGCTTTAAGAATCATGTCAATGGATATAGTCATTCATGCAGGTAATGCAATGTATGAATGGAAAACTTGATTATCCTTTCTTTAAACAAAGGGATATTAAGTTTCTGAGTTAGAGTTTATTAATTAGGGCACTTCTGTCATGGGAATATATTAGGTCAATAATTAAGGAAAGTTTAGGTGAATGGATAAATAATAGAATGGTTAGAGTTGGAAGGGACCTTAAAGATCATCCAGCTCCAACCCCACTGCCATGGGCAGGGACACCTCCCACTAGAGCAGGTTGGTCAAAACCCCATCCAGCCTGACCTTGAACACTTCAAGGGATGGGACATCCACAGCTTCCCTGGGCAACCTGTTCCAGTGTCTCACCACCCTCACTGTAAAGAATTTCTTTCTGGTATCTAATCTAAATCTCTTCTCTTCCAATTTAAAACCATTGCCCCTCGTCCTGTCCCTGATCTTCCTGGCGAAGAGTCCCTCTCTGGCTCTGACAATGAGCCATTGACTGCAACCCTTTGGGTGCGGCCATCCAGCCAGTTCCTTATCCACTGAGTAGTCCATCCATCAAATCCGTGGGTTTCGAATTTTGAGACCACTATGTCGTGTGGGACAGTGTCAAATGCTTTGCATAAGTCCAGGAAGATGATGTCAGTTGCTCTGCCCTTGTCAACCAAGTCTGTGGCAGTATCGTAAAAGATTAAAAAAACACCAAAATTGTTAGGCACTATTTGCCCTTGGTGAAGCCATGATAGCTGTCTCCAATCACCTCCTTATTTTACACGTGCCTTAACAAAAATTTCAGAAGGATATGCTCCATGATCTTGCCAGGCACAGAGGTGAGACTGACTGGCCTGTAGTCTTCTTTGTTTCCTTTTTTGAATATCGGAGTTATTTTCCCCTTTTTCCAGTCAGTGGGAACTTCACTGGATTGCCATGTTTTCTCAAATATGATGGAAAGGGGCTTAGCAACTTCGTCCACCAGCTCCCTCAGGACCCATGGATAATT
Organism: Tringa tobata; assembly: GCA_033628505.1. Taxonomy (NCBI): domain Eukaryota; kingdom Metazoa; phylum Chordata; class Aves; order Charadriiformes; family Scolopacidae; genus Tringa; species Tringa tobata. The sequence continues at coordinate 1,028,916 of JAHREE010000508.1, forward strand.
TTCAAAACAGTGAAACTAATCACTCTGCTTTAACTAAATTCCAGTAGTACTATTTGGAATTTCCTCTTGGAAATGTTCCTACCTTTTTCTTTTTGTAAATGTTTGATTGTAATCCCTGACATAAGGTAAATTTGTTGTCCCCATTACATTCTTTATTGTCTGGCATGGGTTAACATAGATTTAGTATGTGAATTCTCGATAATTAGCTTCAGGTTGTACTACCAGGGATCATTTTTTCCCTGTTACAGAGCAAAAACCAGTAGATTTGTAAGAGGGCAAGTCAGGTGCCAGTAGTAATTCTAGCATCTCCAACTAAGCTGTTATATTATGGCTTCCTCAACAACTGGGATAGTTCAATATGATGGAGGGACTGCAGTGGCAGATAATGGAAGAGCAACTGATGTCATCTATCTTGACTTCTGTAAAGCTGACACTGTATCACACAACAACCTTCTTACTAAATTGGAGAGATAGATAAAGATTTGATGGAATATTTGATGGATAAGGAATTGGCTGGATGGCCACATCCAAGGAGTTGCAGTCAACGGCTTAATGTCCAAATAGATATCAGTGAAGAGTCCCTCAGGGGACTGTACTGGGACCGGTACTGTTTAATACCTTCATCAATGACATAGACAGTGGGATTGAGTGCACCCTCAGTAAATTTGAATATGACACCAAGCTGAGTGGTACAGTTGCTGTGCTAGATGGAAGGGACCAGAGGGACAGGCTTGAGAAATGGGCTCACATGAACCTCATGAGGTTCAACAAAGCCAAGTGTGAGGTCCTGAATGTGGGTTGGGCAATCCATGACATCTATACAGCCTGGGTGAAGACTTGATTGAGAGTATCCTTTCAGAGAAAGACTTCAGGATATTGGTAGATGAAGAAATTAGACATCAGCTATCAACGTGCACTTGCAGCTCAGAAAGCCAATTGTATCCTGGGCTGCATGAAAAGAAGTGTGGCCAGCAAGTTGAGAGAGGTGATTCTGCCCCTCTACTCAACTCTCCTGAGACACCCACCTGGCATACTCCATCCAGCACTGGGGACCCCAACATAAGGAGGTGGAACTGCTAGAGCAGGTCCAGAGGAGGGCCATGAAAATGATCAGGGGACTGGAATCCCTCTCCTATGAAAAAGGTTGAGAGAGTTAAGGTTGTTCAGCTTGGAGAAGAGAAAGTTCTGGGAAGACCTTACTGGGGAATTTCACTACTTAAAGAGGGCTTATGAGAATGATAGGGATAGATATTTTAATAGAGCCTGTAGAGATGGGACAAGGGGTGATAGTAGTAAACTGAAAGAAGGTAGATTTGGATTGAATATAAGGGAGAATTTCTTTAAATATGAGGGTGGTGAGACATTAGAAGAGATTGCCCATAGAAGTTGTGGATGCCCCATTCTTTGGAAGTGTTCAAGGCCAGGTTGTATGGGGCTTTGAGTAACTTGATCTAATGGAAGTTGCCCCTGCGTGCAGCAGGGAGATTGGAACTACGTGATCTTTAAAGGTCCTTCCCAATCTAAGCCATTCTGTGATTCTGTGATAATAGTGAAGGTTGACAGTGGGGTGCAAGAGAGGTGAATCATAACAGATTGAATATCTTTGTATTTGATCTTTGTTGTCTGGTGAGGTAGAATGTCTGCATACAAAGAAACTCTTACACAGGATTTAGCCAAATTATTTGCTCCACTCTTTGACTTCTTTTGCCCATGGGTAAATCACTCTCTTAAAATCTTTTAAACTCCAAACCTAAAAATGTAAGACAGGAAAGTATGAAAACAAAGCAGGTTATCCAACTCCCTTGACTTTCATTGAAATGTAAATTGACATTTACATTGAGATCTAAATGGCAACAGTGGTTGTTCTGTACTTCTCTGTACTAAGCTTTTACCCAGCATATAACATTTTATATGTTGTGAAAGCTTGTAAGTTTTAGAGTCTCTGATCTTGCATCCAGTTTACAGACAAAGAAGTAGTACAAATTAATTTCTCTTTGCAGTTGAATAATCTTGCTGAATAATCATAACAGGCAGCTGGATTAAAATGTATTCTCAGGGATGAAAAATAAGATTTACCAAAACGCGAGGCAGAAAATTCTGAAATGATTTAGAGAAACTGTCAGATTCTGTTCATAGTTCAACCTTTGTCAGTATTATCAGCTTTGGAAGAAAGATGCTTAGAGGCTTAAGCTACATATGAGCATGTAGATGGATCTGGTTGCCCATATAGGTACAAATTGTTAATGCCATCCAGACTAGGTTAAAACAGGCAAGGAAGCCTCACATGATTTAGTAGACTTATATTATATGACTAGGCTGTAGGCTACATGTGTTTGCTTACTGCCCTGGGCAGTGTAAATGAAGGAAACCAAAAATCCTGTATTCTCTTTTATGTTGAAACAGGTCTTCAAATGATACTTCATGAAAATCTGGTTTGTTGAAGATGAGAGTATTAAGAATTTAATTGAAGCAGTGTATTTTCCCAGGGATACTTCATCATATATTTTTAAAAGAATTTTAACATTATCATTTTCCTTAGTAATTGCCAATATTAAATATAGAATATATGCATAATTCATCTTCAAAGGATTAATACATAAGTAGCAAAAACCATTCTACTAGTGACAGGGTGTATTTTAATTTGAGTTGCAGTTGCTTTGTATAGATTCTGTTTTAGCATTAAAGTTTTTATTTTTTATTTTTTTTAAAAGCTTAATTTTATGGTTGTTGGAGTGCAATAATTTTTCATTTTTTAAAAATAATAATAATGACTACTATCATCTCCCTCTTATAATGGGCTTTTTATCAGTAGATTTCAAGATCCTGTTTGTGTCAAAGTTAGAACAATTACATAGCCCATGTTCTTAGACGAAAATACGTCACGCTGGATCCAACAGCATGAAAGAGGTGAGGTAGCTGCAGTTGGGCTTAGCCAATCTGTACAATTGCTGGCTCATGGATCCCAGACTCCCCAGCTGTGCAGGCACCTGGTCATACAAAGCCCCAATCCACTTCTTGATATAGACTGTTGTGTGTGAGCAGACATACACGTACACAACCACCTAGGCCGGGGAGAGACTCCCCTGGTCCCACAGCTGAACCCCTTAGGCTCTGCTGAGACAGCTCTAGGAGGGGCCCAGACAGGATGTTTGTTTCTCAGGCATCCTTGGTTTGGTCTCCATTTACTTTTGTGTATCTTTGTGTTCCCATGGGCTTGCGGAGATGGGCCTCTGATGGACTGATGGCTCTTCCGTGATGAAATGAATGCACATTGCATTGTCTCTGGGCTCATTTGTGGGTGCACACGTGAGCTATTATTACGTCACCTAACACATTACTTCAGTTTTCACCTGTGAAGTAAGGGCTTTGAATAACTTTTACAATGGCTTTTGCATATATTTACCAGTTTGTGTAGTTATAAATGCATGAGTAGATATGTCTTAAAGACCTGTCCAGTCACAAAGGGAACCTGTAGGAACTGAGCTTCATCTTTCTCCTGTTCTGCAATTACTATCAAATTGTGGGGAGGGAAATTATTTCTGCATCTAACAATACATTGCCTCTCTCCTTTTTGTTGTTAATTTCTTCCTTTTCTCTCACAGAAGAGAAAGGCTAAGAAGTTTCAGTTGACTTGACTCCATACAGAACATACACATTTGTTTCGTATGGTTATCTTTCTAGACCTTGAAATTTCAGTATAAGATTCCTAATATTAAACTTAATCTAAAAGTTCTTAAATGCCAATCCCTCCCCATCCCAACTTCCTTAAACAATAATAAAAAATATTCATTTTGTCTTGTCTCCTTGTGAAACTCACAGCATTTATGCTTGAGAGACTACCAAATAAGCCTGCACATTTTGGTGAAAATTTTGAGTTTATATTCACTCTTAAACTTGATGAAATCTGATATCAATGAGTAAGTTATGAATTTTCTTAGTCTAACTTGAGAGGATTAAATTCTGACTCCAAAAGGCAAAAATTTTAATAGGTAAGACTAATGTATTTTGCTTTAGAAAAGGAAATGTGTGAAGAATATCTTACTGAGAGTTTGATTTCACATTTAAGAAATAGCTAGTGTGTGGAGGCACTCTTGCAATTTGATCACAGTTCATTTAAAGCTGCTGAACTGACTGTTTAATAATTCAAGGTTTCCTACAACATGTAAACCTGCCAATCAATTAAAGATGACATTTGATGAGAGACTTGTTTTAAAATTTGAAATAAATGAAACAGAGTCAAATGGGGTGGTGTGGGGAGAAGAGGAAGAAGGAAGGGATGGGGTTGAATACAGTTGAATGTACTGCAACTACACAATCTGCATATGAGTATTACATATTTGGTTAAGGAACAGCGGAATTCATATTGCCAGTGAATGTACAGTACATTCTGTACATTCACATAGCATTCACTTCTGTGACTGCATGCACTTTTTCTGTAGGAATCTTGCCTCCTTAAAGTAAAGGATGCACTTGTTCTTCAGTGATTTAAAGATTTTGAAGAAATCCTGCTCCACTTTCTACAACAGTTAGAAATTACCTATCGTATAGATTTATGAACAGAATTCTGTGGTTCCAAGTACAGAAGACTCCTGTTAGCCAGAGGATCACTTCCCAGGCTTCAACCTGTGTTGCTGTGAGTGCAAGGAAGGACTCATTAAGACAACAGGCAATTTCGTAGCCCACAAAGCAGAAAGTCACAATGGAGAGCAAACTTATATCCCTCCAGTGCCTACATCAGAATTTGTGATACTAGGAAACCTGCCTAAATGTTTTGGAGGGTGTCCATATGTTTTGGGGTGATCAATTTGAGATTCTAAAGGCTTAATTGACAAAGGCTGAATTCTCAAAGTTGCAAGATATAAATCTATTTAAACTGTTCTTGGAATGTATGACATGTAAATAATAATCTCTCTCAAAATGGGCAACCAAAATTGTTAAAAGACCTTAAAATCCTGTCTTCAAAATAAGATTAAAGTACTCCCTTGCTAAGAATGTGTTGTAAAGATATATTAATGGTCGAAGTCTTCAAATGCTATAATTAAGGGGCAGTGAAAAGCCCCAGGGAAATTAACAATTCAGTAGGTCTTCCTTCAAAGTGGAATCAAACAGTGCATGGTAAATAAGACTTAGGAATTACATTAAATAACAGAATAAGCTATTTAACAGCTGCTCATTTAATGAGCAGTGTCTCTTTTGGGAACAAAAGAAAGTGGTAGTCTTCTGGAAGATGTGTGCAAACATTTCATTAGAATGAATTGTACACACAAAAAAAATCAGCAATGTTTTTAATACGGTATTGCATATGTTAACAATGCTTTTTGAGGCAAGCAGCCCAGACCATGGAGAAATTGTCAGCTCTGGCTGACAGCACCCTGTATGAAGAGGATGGCATCCATGAGAGGATGACACCTGATTTGCTAGATGGTATGAAATCAGGGTATTTGCTGATAGCATTCAGTACAAGCTGACCTCCCATTTGTGATAGACCTGGAGTTTTCTGCCTGCCTTTCCCATGTAAGTTTGTTCACCACCATTCTGTTGTCCTCATCTTTCAACGACTGTTTTCCTTCTAGGCTAGTCATTCCAGTCCCCCTATGCTTTCACAGTGAGGGTGACTGAGCACTAGCACAGGTTGCCCAGAGAGGTTGTGTAGTCTCCATGTTTGGAGATATTAAAAATCTGTGTAGACACAGTCCTGGGCCGTTTGGTCTAGATGGCCCTACTTGAGTGGGAGGATTGGACTAGATGACCTCCAGAAGTCCGTTCCAACCTCAACCATTCTTTGATTCTGTGAATATGGCATTTAGTAGGGCACTAGCAACCAAAGCTCAGATGAAAGTGCATAAAACATCAAATTTGTCACCAATTTGAGATGATGTTCAGTTTCTGCTATTCCTTATTAGTACTTCATATCACTTCAGTGCAGCGTGTTGGAAATACTTTCAAGATGTGCAGAGAGCAAATAAAATATTACCATATAACATGGAAAAAAATTTACCACAATCAGAAAAGTTTGTTTGGTTTCTTTTTAGAATGATGAAGCCTTTCTTGCCTTTCAAAATTTCACTGCTGTTGTTATAATGATTTTCAGTAGAATCCAGTCTGGGAGAGTAAGTACTCCTGCCAAGAAAAAATATTTGCAGAAATGTGGTTGCATCCACGTAAAATTTTGTATAACTCTTATTTGCAGGACATTTTCAGTCCAGAGGAATGACCTCTTAGAAGACTGTAATGAATATTGATTTAAGAGCAGGGCATAATGAAAACTCTCATTTTGATTATAAATATTTGCTATTGAAGCTAGTCAAATAACTATTGTTCGTTTACGAATAATTCATTTTATTGATTAAAAGCAAAATAAGTGATTCATAAGAATATTCTAAATATAAAGCAACTGTTGTTGTTATGAGTTTACAGTTGTTCCTACTTGGGGAGCAAATTATTGATGAGAAGCTGAAGAGTTTTCTCTGAGGAAGGATTTAATAGCATAGAAAATGTGATGACAAACTTGAAGAGTTCCTGAAATTTGCCTAAACTAAGGCAAGGGCCATGCAGCAATCGAGCAAACTGCTGACATAAGGAGGTTACTACGATTTCCTCTTTCATCTTATCTTCCTTCTCTCTCCTTCTCTCCCTGTTTCTGGCTATGTATTGCAACCCACTACAGCTGTAGTGGATCTTTGGAAACATGATAAACTAGATCCATGATCTCACCCAGAAGAAAGAAAATTAATATAAATTAACTGATTTTGAACCATCTGGCTGCATAGGCTCTAGTACTGGCCCAAAGAAGACAGAGGACTGGCAACATCTCTGACTTAGATTAGCTTAAACTACTGTGGAGCAGCAGATTCAGGAAAATTAAAGCAATATGATACCTTCAAAGAATGGTAGTGTTAAATAATGTTAGCAAAATAAGTGCTGAGAATGAAATATTGGTCAAAATAATTTTTTCTACAAATATAGATATGGATCACCTGAAACATTTGGGAAATTTTCTTTTTTTTGCCTTTGAAACAGAAACTCCTTTTGTAATTATTCCAAATGTAGTTTTTATGTTAATATTAAACAGAAGAGATTTTTAAAATTCCACTATACATAAAAGGTTTGGATTTTTTTTCAATTTTTTTTTTAAATTCTTTTTTACCTGATAACAGCAAAGCAATTAATTATTTGCGCAGTCGCATCTTAGATGTCTGACTGTATACCAGTCATAAGACCCTTCTAAAAGCATAGTCCCATATCTGCCTGTGATAATGTTTTCTGTGTCATTTTTAACTCAGTGAAAGTTTGGGAACAGCCTCTGTTTAAGACAGGACACTGGGCTTAATAGTCTGGCAACTATGGTTTAATTTTGCGAGAGTCTGGGAATGCAAACAAATGTTCGTATACAGACAATCCAGGTAAAATAACATTAATACAGCTATAAGCTTGAAATGTGGAGCATTTCCTTAAGATACCTTTACTGAAAATTTTAAAGGTTCCCATGGAAACTTGACACCAAATTCTTCAGCTTCCTTTGAAATAGAACTCCTAAAAATCCAGTGTGATGGGTTTTAATGTTGAGCTGATGTTACTCTTTGCATTCACTCTAAGAATTATAGCAAGCTTTGGACATACTTATGCCAAATAATCAAAAATATCTTGCCGAACTTGCAAAGTTTTAATTTGATTCATTTTTTTATTACTGTAATTTTTTCTACTATTTATACTTTAGAGATTGAAAATAGAGGGTCTCTAGGCTGTATCTATACTGGTAAATTAAATAGTGCGCAGGAATGTACTGTATCACCAAACTGTCAGAACAATAGCTTGTGTGTGCTTCTGGCCTGTGCCAAGTGGCACTCCCTCAGGTTATTCATGCATGCAATCTGTGAGCTAGAGAGGTCATTTCCAGGAATCGTTCCCAACTGGCAGCTTGTGCGTGAGCCTGTTTCAAAGGATAAGAGAGTTTAACATTACAGATGCAGGCTGTTCAGTGGCAGCTGCCCTCAGCCCCGTAGAATGGGTCTCAGGCATACTTAGTTTACTAATGAGAACCCAGTCATAGTGTAACACACCTTGGTAAAATTGACTTACTATTTGATACGCAATTTCCTATGTCAGGTTCTAATGAGTATGTTATTATATAATATTGTTTTTCTGGAGTCTATACATATTCTAAGTTTCTCCAACAATGAAGTCTAGTATTTCTTAAAGCCAGCATTCTTCAGATGCTCTTTGCATATTTCCACTTGGGTCACACAGCACCATTGGAGCTACACTATGTCTGAGACTACCTATTTCCTAGGATGCAGAAAAAGGAGTGATTCTAGCCACTTTTGATTTCCTGTTTAGCTGGACAAAATGCAAAAGATCAAATTACATATGATGTATTTGACTGGAAAGAAATATCATAAACTACTGTCTCTTTCAGTAGTATCATAAAAGTTGCCACTTCTGAAAAGTGGCTAAAACAGAAGTTTAAGCTAATTTAGGTTTACAATGCTGTGGGCACATGCAGTTTGAGCAATAGTATATAAACACTTTTGCTCATGTGTGGTCTTAATAGTTGTACACACTGAATACTGAGCATATTTTCCAGCAGTGGTTTATTGCTTGTTGGCTGCAGCATTTTGCTTATATGTTACAGCAGTTGCATGTTGGCTGCTGCTACTTGAGATAATGGGAAGCCCCAGCTGGAAGAAACCTAGCCCCTCACCGCTAATTGATGGATCATTCTTCTAGCCAGAGTGTTCCCACTCATGTTGCACTGATTACTAATCCTGAAATCTTAAGGCTTCGGGTTTTCAGCTTTTGTTTGATGTAAAAGGCCACAGCTTTCCTCAAACACCAAGGAGTCCTCAAAAGTTTTGTAAGCCTGAGTATTTAGGGGATGACGGTGTCCCTGGGAAAACTCACACAGAATTCTACGTTTTCCATCAAAACTGAGATCACATTCCTCAGATCTATTTTCTACTCAGCTGCAGAATAGTCTTGTGAGTATGCAAAAATATTGTAAGTATGCAGTAGCTACAATATTCTTAAATTTTTCACTTTATTTGTACTGTTCATTGTGGTGCTATATTAATCATAACGCTATATCGCTTTTTTTAAATTAAGCATAAGTAAAAATAAATTCTAGGTTTTTACTTAGATGGGAATTCCTAGATGGGAAAAAAATATCTAAATGGAGACCTAGTTTTCCCTGCATGTGAAACAACATCTCCAACTAATCTTTTAACATAAATTACGCTTGAGGTTTGCAATGATTTTTTTTTTTTTTTATATCCAAATGTTAAGGTGTATCTCTTATAACTTATCCACACAGAGCTATCTTCAAATATCATATTACTTAGGCTTGTGAAGTTTTCCTACAAAATGCTGTGGGTAATGTTTTAGACTGTTTTTAACCTAATTATATTGTTTCTGTCATTTTACAATATTGCAAAGCACTGCAGGCTGTTTTCCCTTTGGGGGCTCTATCATCTAAACTGTCACATTGCATACCTGATAAAAGCATAGATCTCAGTGCAATTTGTTTGCTTACAAAGTTGTCTTAAGGAGGCTCACAAGAGCCTTACACAATTGAGATTATGAGGTGTCAGCAGATGGCAAAACAAAGGGACTGAGAAAGAGGCTGTTGTCACTGGCTCCCAAAATGTCTCACTGAAACAAGTAGAAACAAAGAGATGAACGCAAATATGTAGTTTTTAGGCCCCAAAGGATGACTAGGTAAACAAATTTAAAATTCTGCTTGGCCATATAATGAATTATTAATCAGTCAGTTGATTTTCCCACAGTAGAAATAGCAGCTATTATACTATGAGTTTTCTCTTTACCAAAGTATGTTTTGTTTTATTGTTTTTTGAAGAAAATTCTATAAGGTATTTTTCTCACAAAAGTCTCACAAAAGTTGACAAGCTGTTTTCATCCAGCATTCATGTTTCACCTTCAACTAACCTGCCTCCTAAAATGTTCATTTGCTGTGTTTATATAATGAGATAGGTCAAACCACTTGTTCTAAGTAATTCACAGTTACTGTAAATTTCAGTAATTTCATATTTATTCTATGTTATTACTAGAGACATCTCAAGTGATTTTACATCAATGGCTTGTTTGGTTTTGTCTCCTCAGCATACATAAAGTGTACAGATTCAATTGTTAAACGATTTTTATTCATTTTTTAAAAAATACCTAAGAATTAGATTTAATTTTACTGAATTTAGTGCAGTTGGAATGACCTGGATTCAAAGTATTGCATAGCTGTAGAATATGTTAATTATTGTCTGATGTAGCTTTCATAAGATGAATTGTGATTGTTGCTTAAAAGCCTGGCTGTGATCCCATGGATGCTGTTACTCAGTGTCAAGAGGAGGGAGGAATACTTCTAGCAATGCCTATTATCAGTTCCTTATGTCACTTTGGAAACAAAGAATGTAGTAAATTAGGCAATGCATTGAGCTCATATAATGGATTTAAGAGTCCCAGGCTGGAGATGATCCTGAAAACCCTTCTAATTTGTCCTCCAGGCATGGGCAAGGTCAGCTACATTCAAGTCACTTCTGATCGTATCTATGGGGACCATTAGTATTATTTTAGTAAATACTTATTTAGATAGTGTTGGTTTCCTACTCCTATAGAATTGTGAAATTATGTACAAAGACTTGGGACGAGCCTCTTTCTGGTGACAGAATCAGTTCTTGCACTTTCAGTTACTTCGATCTTTCACATTTTTCTAGCACAACTGATTCTTGCACATACTTAAGAATTATAAATATTTTAGAATAAATTTTTGAGAAGAACATAACCAATTTGATTCACATGCAAAGCATATAGATCACAATTTTTATCTCTATATAAACAAAAAACATTGCCATTTGGAGATTTTGTCATCTGTATTTCTGAGCATGTTTAAAATGGAGGATTATGGTTGTAGCTATGACACATGAAGAGTTTCCAACATTCAAGAAGGTAAAAATTCTCTTTGCTGATAGCCTTTACCTGCTCTAGTTCTTCAGATTATTTAGTACATTATGAAACAACCAAAATATCACTGAAATAATTATGAAAGGCTGTTGCTTCTGTGTGTTAATCTTTGAATTTCAGTGCATTTCAGCAGGTTAAACAAATAATCATATTAAAGTAATACTATCAATGCAAAGTTATTATTTTGTTTGTGGAAAGAAAAATATTATTATGATTATTCTTGGAGGGGCACACTGAAAAGACAAGGGACCATAAACACCAGTTGCAACAAGAAAAATTCCTATTAGGTATCACAAAAAAAATTGTAAATGAGCAATCAAACACTGGAACGTGTGGCTGGGAGAAGAAAAGGAATCTCCATTGTTGGAGATGCTCACAGCTCAACTGGATATGGCCCTGAGCAGCCTACTTTAAAGATGGATTTTACTTCAGGTTTTTCCCTGATTAGATCAGGAAGCTCCACTAGATGATATTCATAGGTGTCTTCCATCCTAAATTATTCTATGACTCTATGATGGAGTTACTGAGATGTCAAGCATGATCCTCCACTGAACAGAAGTTGACCCCTACAAGAACTGGTTTTCTGAAACAATCTTTATTTTTCATTAAGTGTAAGACAGATATACATTGGCTTTGATTTTGCTGGCACTTTGAACTAACAGCTACACTGTCTTACTTTGTCTTACCATATTGATGTCAGTTGCTTAAGGTCAGTTTGGCATGTGGTAGCTACCAAAACTCCTCTGCATGCTACCTAAGTACAGAAGGTGGAACAATTAAAAGTAAAGCTAATGGCATGAAGAAAACAGACACAGAAAAAAACCCTCTTCTGAAAATATTTTTTTCACCTCACAACAGGAATTTTCATTATTTGTACAGGAAGAGGAATATATTGTACAGGTTTGTACACATTTTTATTTCTAATTTAGCAAATTTATACCAATTTCTGCAGTATAGCTCAGCAGTATTTGTATGTAACCACTTTAAGTGCAAAAGTTCATCTTTTACTTTTATTTGACCTTTTCAGTAAATATAATTCATGACAGCTCTGAGTCAAATTCTTTGCCTTACAAGTGTACTTATCTAAAATGAGTGTTTGTATTATTCCACTAGATGTTACAGTACAGTCAGAAATGAATTCTTGTAGTTCTCCTGTATTAGAAATATGTCTAAAATTATTCTTTCCAGTTTGTGAAACTGGGATCTGTTAAACAATGTGCTATATATTACCCAGGCATCTACAGTGTATTCACTGGTCATCTCTAGCATCTGATAAAACCTTGACTTTCTCTGCTTTACTGTTCTCCTCTTCATTACTAGGAAGATAAAACAATATCTCTTAGCTCGTACTCTACAAAACAAGGAAATTTATTTAATCCCAAGAGCCTTTTTTGCTGTCAACACTAATAATTTTGTCAAACAAGGGCAAAAATTAAAAATATGAATCAGGAAGTAAAGTCAGGAGTTATGCCTGGTTTTTATTACACTACAGATATCCACAAATAGGTATCCATAATTTGAAAGTTAATTGATTCCACATTTTACAACTCACAGGCAAGCCTCGGGCTGCCTGCTGTAGTATGCTGCATTGGGATCCCCTTTTGAAAGCCCACAACTTGGTTTTGAAAGACATCCGATATCTTGTTAGAAATAATAATAGAATATTGTTTGAAGAACTCAAAGCATCTCCAAGCAATTTGAGATAAAACTTGATTAGACAACAAGCAATCAACAGAGATCAGATAACACCTGATGAGCTAAGCCTTTGAATCTGAAACAGGAGAATCTCGACCCTGAATCAGACCCTGAATGGTATCACAATCTCTATACAAAGAAATTACAACAGTGGAAAAATGTTATGTATTTGTTTCATTAACATTATAGTTTATCGGTTTCCTCCACTATACCACTCAAACAGCTATACAGGATAAAGGCTCTGGCTATCTTTCAGGTGTTTTACCTATTTATGACATGCAAAAGAGAAAGGGTATCCTAATTGTATTTGAACAAATGTGACACTACTAGCTTCAATACTGCATGAAATGAGCAGAACCTGAAATGGACTGAGGTGACAAAGTGGGAGTTCGACTACAGGGGTGATGATGACAAACTTGAAAAATAGGTGTTTGGAGTTATTCTTTTTCCTACATAATAAATGATTAACCAGATATATTACTTTTTGTTTCTCTTAACAGTCCTATAGTATCTTCTTTTTTCACTGTATAACAACTACAACTTACAGGAAACTCCAAACTGTGTCCCCTTAGAGCTAATTGTAAAGAGGGAACTTCCAGAGATTTTTGGATTTGGCTGGTCCTACACTATATCGTAAAGCATGGTGATCTCCTGAAAGGGAAGACAAAACAACAAAGTCCCTTTTCCTAAAATATCTTCATTGTAACATAAAATACTTATAGCTTGGCAAACTAAATTTCCGAGATTAAACTGGAGCCTCAAGTTGCGATCAGAAAAGGAGTAATGGTTTTAAACTGACGGAGAGTAGATTCAGGCTAGATATAAGGAAGAAAATTTTTACAAGGGTGGTGAAACAATGGAACAGGTTGCTGAAAGAATCCATAAATGCACCATCCCTGGAAACATTCAAGGTCAGGTTGGATGGCACTCTGCACAACCTGATCTAGTTGAAGATGTCCCTGCTCACTGCAGGGGAGATTGGCTTAGATGACTCTTAAAGGTCCCTTCCAACCCAAAGTATTCTATGATACTATGAAGTCAGGCATCTGGCACAAAAGTAGACCCATCTACCAGTGCAAAGCCAGGCTTTGTGCAATAGCCTCCTATTTGAGTGCAGCAGCCAGGGCAGAGGAGAAGAAAGCCTTGATGAAGCAGATAGGAGTTCAGCAGCAGATGGTGATGTTGGACAGGGCTTGGTCTTACACTTATGGATGGAGACAGCAAGTTAGATCTGCAAGTTTGCACATGCATCTAATTAAAAAATGAAGGTATAACTACCGGCAGAAAGGGGAGGGTATGCTTTTTGTGATATGTGTCATTGTTATGAACACTTTCCCCTGTTTGAAGTATGGAAGTTTTCCACAAAGAACATATATAAAAAACATTTACAGAGTACCTGAAATTGTCTGGAGAGTGGGATAAATTTTTGAAGTAAAATTCAGGGAGGAGCACCAGAAAATAAAAGAATTAAACAAAAATTCCAGTAAACATTTATGATTCTATATTTGTGTAATGACAATTTTAAAGGAAATAAGTTTCACAAAAATCTGATCATGGGATCTTTGGGAATCAAACACGTTTATTTTCTATCCCCCAAAGGCTCCCTTTCATACATGAGACCTTAATAAGTGTGTTAAAAGGTTAAATAATACAATGAAGTGGTCAAAACACAGTTATGCAGATAACTTGTAAGGTGCAGGGCAAAACACCTGCCAAGCTTAAAACAAAACAGAAGGAAGACAAAGATGTTTTAATTCTTCCAATTTTGCCATGGTGTTATATATATTAATTCTTTAGTGCTAATGATACTTATGTTCTAAATTGGATTAATGACAGAGACACTCCTGGAATTAATCCAGTGTTCAATGATACTCTCTGTAATAATTATCTTTTCTATTTAATAATGTATAGTGTTTTCTAAGGGGATGCATTACATATTTTCAGCATGTTCTGTCCAGATGTATTTGGATACTTATCAACACCACCAAACAAAACCATAACTTGTGATGATGTCATTTTGATAAGAGAAAGCAATGTTCCCTGAAAAGTGTATAAATATCAACATTTAGAAAACCACCAGAATCTAATTATGAATTAGTCTTTCAATCTTTTGTGAGATGGTCTGACAGCCCTGTTGTCTAAATGTGGCTTACAGTGAGCTGAAGAGGAGAGGGCTCATTGTGCTAAGGATACACTCTATTTTCTCAAGAATTGTATGCTTATAATAGCGTATTATTAATCTATGTACATGACTATTGTGAATATTGAGAACAGATCAAGACTCTGAATAGCACTGTAGAACTGTGATAGGAATGAGCTGTAAGCTATCAAACAGGTTGAGATTGAACCAGAAGTTAGGAATGTGTACATATCCCTCTCTCTCTTATGTGTTTATATGAAGAACCATATGCAATACTACTACATATTATTTTTATTAAACAACATTATTAATAAATAATTATGAAAAATTTCTGTTAGAAATTATTTCCTGTGTGAAGGATCTTCCTAAAATCTGGCACATAAAAGCTGTACTATGGATAACAAAATACTAAAGCACATTCCTTATATCTTGGACTATGGGCTAATTTTCAGAGGCCAGTGGAAGTAAACTAGGATTTTTTCTAATACTTCTTTTCCCTGTTTCTATTCTCAGGGTAACTGGAGGCAGAACCATCTGTATTGCAGTACAATAGTGTATGATAAAAAAAAATAAAAAAATAAAAAAACCCAAACAAAAAAATAATCCACCAGTAAGAAATTTCCAAAGGAATTTTCTCTACTTACAGTATATAAAAATACTGCTACCATGCTCACTTACCATGTAAGTCCTGAATGCATGGAGAGCTTTGTTTGTATCTAGATGAGCTCTGAAATACTTCATAAATTTTTCAGATTGTCATTGGCCAACAAGGAAAAACTGGAACTAACAACAGGTAGCACTTTAAAGATTTAGGAAACTGCTAGTAGTAAAATGATGTTGCATATTCTTATCCCATGAGACATATGGAAGAAAAGAGACACCTGCGTGGACTTACACAGGTTCAGAATTTTGAATGAGATGATAGGCTTATGTTAGGATATACCTCTGAGATACAGTGGCTTACATTGTTCCTGAAACTCAGATTGCATATACATAGGAAATCCTTTGAGAACTTCACATGTGATGTATATTTCAAGCCATTAAATTCTGCAGGCTTTAGAATTTTATTAGATTCTTGGAAACAAATGAAATACAAAGGATAGGATGTTTAATTATGCTTTTGCAGGGATAATTTACAATTTATTGAAGCAATGTGTTAGCTGTCAACGTAGCAGTAAAGCTGTAACACTTCTGTTTATGTACATTTTAAAATTAAAAAATACTTTTTTAGCTGGGTCATATACTTTGAGAAACACATTTGCAAACATTTTTTCAAAGTGAATGGCATTCACCCCATGTTTTTTGAATTTAGGTAAGCTCCATAATTTTAGTCCTTTGCGTGCCTGTTACCATTTTGTATGCATTTATTTCTTATTAACACCACTTTTTCTAAAGTATTATAAGCAGTTCCCATTGTTGACAGCCAGGTCCTTCTTTCTTCATATTTAAATCTAGCAATAGGAAGTGCAAATACGAACACTCTTTAACACAACAGAGTGCTTGGTTTCTGAAAGGAGGTCTCTATCAGTTCTCCTTTAGCGTTTGACAGTAAGTGCATCTCTCTTCACACCATGGTGGCTTTCTGTGATTTTAATCACTGAATTTTAATCACAGATTTTAATGGATTCTCTACTCAGGTTTTTAAAGGATTACTTATGTCATCTGCTGTATTAGTGTTGAATTACTATTTCTGAGCAATGAATTGAGCATAGATATATATAAATCTGTTCACAGTTTCCTTACTTTCCTTTCAATACAAAGACCAATCCTCAACTGCAAACTTTCACTTTCTTTTAGCAAACCTTTGACTTTTGATATATGAATTGTTCTCTCAAATAAAATAAAAAAAACCCAACCAGCCACAAAAACAACTTTCTTTTAAGAAAGCTCTCCATTTTTTTTGAGGAAATGAGCTGGAGACACAGCATCTGCTGTCTTTTTCACATATATCAATTTCATGTCATCATCCCAATCCAGTACTCAAAGCAGTGTGTGTCAAAAAGTCTTATTTTGCCATTAGCACACAGGAAACATGTGCTAAGCAGCAGTGAATCTGGAGAAACTCGGAGCCTTTCTTAAGGAAATTTTGCATTTTTTGCTGAAATGCATAAGGGTGACCTGGTCTTCTCTTTTCTGGAAGATACTCAAGTCACTTTAGTTTGCTGTGGTACTTTGACGTAGTACTTTATACTACAGTGCTCAACTCCAGGAACTCAATATGAGCTTGGTTATCCCTCTAGTTTTCCTGCTTAGCACTGATAAAGTTGTGTTCCTCTATCATCTATCATGTTCACAACTCTCCAGACTCCCTCAGGTCTGATCCTCATTCCATCTCGGCTCATCATCTGAATAAACTTTTGAAAATACTTATTGCCCTTCTTCTTTAAGCAATTATACACTATATATATTATATTTTGTCATGCACAGATCCTAATTTTTCAGGTGGCAAAATTTAACACAAGTTGACTAAGCCATCCAGTCATCCTTTCTGCCTTCCTACTGATCTCAGGGTGCATCCTCTGCAGCCTCATATTGCTCTCTCAAACATATGAATTTTTTTGTGCACTAAAGACTTCACTGTATGAGAATAATTATATAAATAGAATTCTGAAGTCTTTTCAAATACAGGAAAAACTGTATTTGAACAGAGAGATCATTTCATACTGCCTAAGAATTATTACATTCTTTAGGTTAAATGATGTTTAAGAACAAGTATACTTTGGAACCTTCATTATGAATAACAAAGAAAAGGTAAAATAGGTTGCATTTTTTTTTCTAAGTCATTAAATTAGCTAATCCTTCAAATCCTTCAAATATATTGGACAAAATGTTGTTACTAAAGATTTCAAGCAAGGATATATGCTTGCTTGAGCTTAAGCTTCCAAGTATTTTAGCTTTTTTGGACATTCTAAATAAAAAATGTTTTTTTGACAGAAGCATGTCTTGCTCAAAATAATTCTGTATGTACAAAAGTGACTTGATCACTCAACTAAACTAATTAGTCACCTAGTCTTGCCTGATTATATTTAAATACTTAAAATAATGAAATACTTAAAAATACTGATATATCCAAGAAGAAGAATACTGGAACAAATGAAATTATCGGAGTGAGAGTTTTGTCCCTGAAGTGGGACAATATCAAGCCTGTCCAGGAGGACTTTAGAAACTAAGGAAGTACTAAATTCTGTTACTGCTTATTTATAGGAAGAAAATCGATAATATTTGATAATATCCTAATGGGGTATTTTTTTATTCCAGAGAGGTAGGAGATTAGTTTTAAAACTTTCCATCTTGACAAGCTGTAAAACTAAAGAACCCTAAAAGCTGAGAAATTCAATCCACCACTGTTTATAATAGGTCTCAGAATACCTGGACAACGTCCAGGATCCTGGGCAAGAGAGGTAGTGATATGCTAATACTTAGATTATTACTGCTTTTGACAACTGAACTAGTAAAGTTGGTATTCATTCTAGCCAAAAATCCTGAGGAATTGGATGAGTGAAAATCTCTTACTGAACTTCATATGTCAAGGGGCTACCCAGCTATTGAAAACCACAACTGGAGGAACCCTGCAAGTTCTGTTTCTAAATAAGATCTGAAGATTTGGCAGTAAGATGAGTCATCTTCCAGCTTATGAAGATAAATTAGACCAGATTTAACAACAGATTAGTCAGTCCCTATCTTGAAAATGGAGCCAAAGCAAACTCCCTGAGATATATCTCTCTATAGATGCACTGTGGTTGTATAATCTTCCTTTGGAATTCATAGCCTGAGTATCGCATTCTCTCAACAGAAAGTAATATGAGATCATATCCATTAAAATGTGAGCTATTCAACCCTAAGAAGACCAGAAAATTCTGAGGAAAAAATTTATGAAGTCCAACAGAAATTATTTCTGTGCCAGGCTGAGCTTGTCAACACCTCTGGTAAAACCAAAGAATGATGAAAAATAATAATGTAAATGTACCCTCTTCTGAGCATGCATTCTCATAGGAATTAAGCAAAATCAGTCATCAAGAGAAGAGAGAGAATTAAGGAAATGTAGTTTAAATTAATAGAAAGAGACTAAATTTAAATGAGACAATATTCTGTAAAGAAATTAAAGTTTCTATGAATAGTAGAACCTCTCTATCTGTGGCTTAGTTCTACAGCTAGAAAATGGAGCCACTTAGATGAAAACAAGTGGTATAATCACTAAAAAGTCTGTGCAGCATATAGAAATCCCACTAAATCCAAATTAAAAATCAGTCTTGCCGCTAAAAGCCTCTGTGTTGGTTTCTCAAATTTGGTTGACTTCTAGTAACACTAGTGTGTTCTCATTTATAGGAGGTCAGGGAGTCATGTGCTTTTGAGAGCTAGCCATAGCTAAATGTACCAATTAGCTGTTCTACCATGTGTGAAGAAAAGAAAACCCAAACCATAAAAAACAGCGTCAGTTGGCAAATATTTTATGAGTCCATCAGTTAAAAAGGAAATAAAGATGGCAATGGCACTGGGTTTGGAAGAGATGGTAGAAAATAAGCCAAAAGCTGGTCAGCAAATAAAGACCATTCAAATGTTATACATATAAAATAGTCATTGCTAGCAGTGCCATCCAGTGGCTGTGGGAATAAACTGCAAGGTTTAACTGCCAAGGTACATTCATTCAGGAGACTGACTCTAGAAAGAAGGTTTTTCTGACCCTAGGTCATATTAGTGCTTTAAAAAAGGCACAAATTCATTCAAAGTGTCACAGGAATGCAAGAGCTATCTCAGAATTTCAAAATAACATATATATATATATTCTCTGCGAAATAATCTCTTGTCTAGGAATTCTATACTTCAGAGATGATGTATGCAAGACTGCTTTCTACATCAATCTCTACCTAAATTCATGGTCTAGAGAGGAACAGGTTAGGAATTTAAACTCATGTGCTAGATGCCAGAAAATAATGAAATAAAAATGTAAGTATGTTTACAATGTCATGTGCTGGTGAGTGAAATTCTGCAAGAACTTGGGTCTGGGGGGCTGGATTTTTTTGTTTATTTTTGGGGGGTTTGGGGTTTGGAGGTTTTTTCCTTATCAGATGTGTAAAGCTTGACAAGTTAGACAACTTTATCTATGTGAATGAATGTATACTATCATCATGAGGACAGGATGGAAACTTCTGCACATTAGTTAAAGCATGGGAGAATAATAGCCAGATAATTGGTATTACACTGTAGAAGCTAACTGATGTCCATTAATAGGTACCTAAAGTCTGGATACTGGGACCACAGAATCCAGTTAGCATTTTTATGGCAAAAGCTTTGGCTTGGTCATCTGCAGCTTTGAAACCCTTGAAACCTTTGACCCCTCAGGCACCTGCTGGCCTATATTAGTAAGTTCCTTCTTAGTCTTTGTCTTTGAAACAACTACTTATGCTTATTTTTTTAACTTACTGCACTGACATCAGGGGCAGAGTTTGTGATAAAATTTGGGATCACTTCATCAAGCTTGAGATACAGTGAATAACCTAATCATAATACTTCTTAGATTACACAAATCTGGTTTTGATGTCTTCTTTGTGAAATTTCTGGCATGCGTCCCCTTCAAGGTCAGCTCTTTGAACACTATTAAGCACCACCTCAGAAGTGACATTTTTAAACACTTCAGGATCTCTTCTTAATTAGCATCTTGGCAGCTATTTTTCCCTTCAGTTGCTTGAAGACTTGCTAGTAAGGACACTTCAGAACTGCAATTTTGCTATATTAAGAAAATAACAATAATTAATAAAAAACAAAGTTTAGTGACAGCATGACAGTGAGCTCCAGCATGAAAGTTTTTTTTATGCTGAAGGAAGATCCAACCATCTTTAATTAGCCAACTATATACAGATGATAAGGATGACCTGTGTACAAACTTTGAATTACATTCAGACAAGTTAGTCCAGAGCCATGTATTGGATGCTGTCACACCTCAAAGGCAATGTTTTCTGCCTACAATCAGATTCAGAGCTCAGAGAAAGCAGGGATTCCTGCTTTCCTCCTGTATAGCGACTGAGGGAACTGCATTTGTTTAGCCTGGAGAAAAGAAGGCTAAGATTCCTGCTTGCTGTCTTCAAATACTTTAAGAATGATTATGGAAAATGCTGAATCAGGCTATTCTCAGAGGTGCACTGGGGAAGGATGTAAAGCATGGTCATAAATTGCAGCAAATAGAAATCTAAATGGATGCGAGGAAAAATATTTTCACAATAAAAGGGAATTTCCACCATTGGATATTTTCAGAACTGGATGCATCTTGAGCAACACAATCTGACCTTGAAGCTACTTTTGCTTGAAGACAGAAGTTGAACCAGATAACTTCTGGACATCCTTTCCAACCTAAGTTTTCCTATGATTTTATATTCTTTGTGGGAGCCTGTGCCTCAAAGAACACTGTTTTAGAAATTTCCCAAGTATAGGAGGCAAATTACATTATTTTTGCACTAGCTTTCCAGTCTTGATTGTGAAGTTGCTACTACACTGTGTTATCAGAGACATTGTACAGAATAAGCATGTCTTTCAGTGATTCTCAGTATTTCTCTCAACCTTACCACAATAAAATAAATGAGTATAATAACCACTGTGCTCTAAACCCTATATATTCAGGTTTTTTTAAAGTTTGGCAAAAATTACAGGCACAGCAACATTATCACTTCTGTGTCTTAGTTTTTTCTGAAATCTGGAATATTGGTTATTTAACTGCATTTTTACTTTTTGACTCTAGGTATGAAAACAGTACAGAAGCCCAAATATTAATAGAGGCTTACAAGGTAGAGTCATGTTGGACTCAACAGGATACAAATATGACATGAAATATTCTGTGTTGACAGCTTAACTGCACTGATGCTTTTTCTGATTTGTTATGATGCTGATTTTTGCTGTCAGAAAGAGTATGTGAAAAGTTTGGGACTAGGTTTGGTGGTGAACGCCAGGTAATTGAATCAGCTTCATAACAGCTACTCTGGGTTTGCAACATTACAAATGGAAAAAATAAATAGCTCATTTTGTTTTGCTTTAGCATATGCCAGTTTACGAAAGCTTCAGGCCTTGAAAATTGTAGTATTTCTGCTTTGCAGAAAGGCAGTGATCAAAACCAATGTGTAATTTCTGATTAGCTGGTCTTTTGACCTCAAATTGTCAGACATCTGGTTGCATGTGTTAGTTGAGTGCATTCTAGTGGGAACGCAAAAAAGTAATAAATGTTGGCTGAGCCTTATTAAAACTTTGCTATTTATCCATTTCTTTGGGGGGAATGGGGAGGAAGCAGATGAGAGAAACAACGGATAAAACAAATTAGGACTGAATCATGTGATTTCTTTCTATGCTCAGTTCCATTTGGGAGCCCAACAGCAATTTACAAGGTAGGGAATTACACTTAGTGAGTGAGTTACTCAAAGAGAAAGAGACTAATAGGATACAGATGTCAAAGCAAGCCACAATAAAAAATAAATGTGAAATTAATTAAACCAAGCTCCACAATACTCTTTGATTGCTGTTGGTACTGACAATATTCTAGATGTTTTTCACAGGCATGTGAAAATATAGCTTTTCTGCTGATGAGTTTACAGTCTCAGTTATCTTTATAAGACTCTAAAGTGGTGGACAATAGAGTATATGTTACATACAGTGTGTTGCTAATGAAATACTTTGTTGGTTGTGTGCCCAGAAAGGCCACTGCTGTTGTGATGCTTAATGGGGAAAGCAAGGTATTGCACTGCCTTCAGCATGGTATTTAGTGTTGCTTCCTATGGGTCAGAAAGATTGAGGATGGATGTGTTCAGATGTTCAAGCATAATTTAATTGTAAAGAGTTGCAAATTGTACTTCTCCTCCATTAAGTCATCATCAAGTTCGAGAAATTAACCTTTTTCTTGTCAATTAAATTGGTGGATGACAGCTGAGAAGTGACTGCTGTTATTACAACATCAGAGTTAGAAGCATTATTTTCAGAGACACTTATTATCACCAGCAAGATACAGTTTGTTTTATAAAGTGCTTTTTACAAACAAAGAATTCTCAAAGCAATAAGCTATCAAATGTGATAGAACTGGGAAGCAAATAATATGAATGGCAACTTATTGTAATAACTGTTGACACCAAGGTATTTCACTATGTCTTTGGACCTACAGGTAAAACTTGTTTTACTTCTTCAGCACATGTGGAAACTCATATTGCATCAACTCTCAACCATTTCATTAAGGGGGAATGCATATATCTTGTCAAGTTCTTCTGGATTCTCTAACTGACCAAGTAAGAAAATAAGTCTAACAGGTATAGAAAATGTCTAAAGGCACACTGTTTTTCTGTTTACACTTGTGGATCTATAGCAGTCTTGATTGCACTTGATATGTGAATAAGAATACTTTTTGCCAGCAATGATCTCAATACTTGAATTAGTCCTGGCATCTGCTTAAATAAAGACACTAATCTTAGGCAGCCAGCAATTCCTGAAGAACATTTTACTCTCATAGTCACATAAATCATACATTGAAATGAAAAGTTCAGTGAAATAAGATAGAAAAATATAAAGAAAATTAGAGACCAGCTTATGAAGCAGATTACTGCTTTTAAGCTCAGGTACTGGCTAAACTCTGCTTAATGTTTGATACATTGCAATCCGACAGTAGAACATGTTAAAGTTGTGTAAAAATGCATCCATTGAAGGAATTATTTCTTTTTTCCATATTGCATATTTCTCATCCTTTGTGAGATGTTGAGCTGTTCTTTTTGCTGAAACTCAAATGTCTATATAATGTGTGACTTAAGACATCAGAGATTCAAAGTTTTCTTCTCTCTCTGACTTGAAGAGTTTTCTTGCAAAGATTGTTTAAGTGACTGTTGCATGTAAATGAAAGCAGTCAGATACAATCTAACATTTCACTTGCTGAATGTAAAAATTTAACAGCAGTTATTGCTGCTATTACTTGAACTACTGAGGCAAAGTGAAAAAGAAATAATCATAACATCAGTAGTCAAAGATAAGACGTTTACTTTAAAAAGTAAATTGCATGCCAGAGAACAGGTGCTTTAGCTACTGTTGTTCGGACCACAGTTGAACGTAACAACAAAGCATTTATGTGACAAGTGATCTCTGTTGTGTACACTTGTGCATGGACTTTCATGGTGCTGTAAGCTG
This sequence comes from Tringa tobata, assembly GCA_033628505.1. Lineage (NCBI taxonomy): Eukaryota > Metazoa > Chordata > Aves > Charadriiformes > Scolopacidae > Tringa > Tringa tobata. The sequence continues at coordinate 1,052,860 of JAHREE010000508.1, forward strand.
TCAGAGTGTACTTGCAGAGTGGGAGTCTCAGCTAAGACTAAATTCTTGGGTCTCTGAGCCGGACAATATCGGGGTGGTCACTCTGCTCTGCCTCAAGCTGACAGAGAACAAGCTTTGAAGTACAGCTTGTTGCTTATTTTTGCTTTTCTAAGTTAATGACAAATAGCTTTAGTCTACCAGCTGGAATAATAACATAAAGCAGAAATGTATCCTCATTCTTACAGGCTAGTTTAGCTGTCTTCTAACAAAGCTGTGAAAAAGATCTTTTTGTAATGTATTGGTGTGTCTATTCTGCTTTTTAATATAGTATAGCTATATATTATATTAACTGGAACTTCTGGAGAAAGATTATGTCCACTTTTCTGTCAGATGCAAGAAGACAACAATGAAAAGTCTATAGTCCATTAAGGCAAGAGCCATCTAACATGCAAAAGAAAAGATGTTGCATCAGAAGAGGGAAGGATGTCAGTGACAAGAACATGACTACTTCAGGAAACAGAACTACAAGGTCAGCTCTATGTTTTAAATCAATGTGTAACAATCATTAGCTTCACGTTTGTACTGAGGAATCAGTGCTGAACTGATTGAAGATGTGTATGACTGAATTCCAAAATGACTTTTAGCTTTTGTTAGTAAAATAGTGTTAAGGATTGTTAAAGAAAACTGTTCTCAAACAGAAACATAAAAGGAAGAAAATTTCTTCTCCTCTCCAAATTTATTCTTCTGCTAAAAGTGGGTAACTTGAAGGGACAACATGAAGCAAAAAGAGATCATTCAACTTGGGTAATTATTAGGCTTATTTCTTAAGAGGGAATGACAACCTGTAATGCACATGGTTCAAGGACCTACCCTCTTAAAATTAGTTTTTCTCAATTAAGCTGGTCTCCTAGAAGTTACTAGAGGATTTCTAACCTGAGTAAGTGGAGTGTGTGTATGGAGAGGAAGCTATCTGTACATCATATTTATGACCTGGTGTCAAACACCAAACCCCTGATGAAATAGTTTAATATAAAAATCATCTTCATAAATAAATTTTGTAATTTAAAACCTATTAATTCTCTATAGATTTCTTTTTCTACTTTAAGTTATAGGTTACCTGAAAACACCAGTTAAAATGAAGCTTTTCCTAGAAACTTCTTTATTTTTTTCTTAGTGGAGATACCTATGAATACCTGCAGCCTTGAGGTATATAAACTGTATTACTTTCCAAGGAAACTAAACTATAAGCTCCAGGTGAGCACTGAATGCACTTCAAATTCTGGTCAAGACATAAGCGTCCAACGCAAAAATTTGTCCTTCAGGCAGCTTTGAACAATTTTGTTTATGGTTCAGTACACTAAATGCTGGTTGAAAGTGAAAACCTTCATATCGCATGCAGTTAATGTGTTGAAGTCATAGCACTAAATGCTTTTAATTAACTACTGTTGTGCCATATTATTTGCTGCTTTAGACATCTCTGGTACACAAAAGCCATCTCATTTGTTTTCCTTGTTTAAAGGATGATAGCAGCTTTGCTAAGCCGTGTTCCTTTTTGTTATTCATGATGTTTGCTATCTTTATCTTAGGAAAAACACATTAAATCTAATTTCCCTGGGGGAAAGTTATAATGACTCACAGGTAAAATGCCTTTTCCTGAAAGAATCCTCCATAGCTTTATTTTCCGGTACTTTTGTGTAATGTTATTCCATAATTACTTGGTTTCATTTCCCAAATTATTGATGCTAGTATACCTCCAGAGGGATGCCTAGTGAATTCCTAGTAATATGCTTCTGGAATATATTATTTCCTAAAAAGTAGACTATTTTACTAGGGAAAAAAACCAACCACCCTACCAAAAACAAACAAGAAAACGAAGTAAAACAAAATAAAACAAAAACCCAACCAGTAAACCCATAACATTTGTGTTAAATTTACAAAGCATATATAAGAATAAATTCTATTGCTCTATTCTATAGCTTGCTAAATAAGTCTCCTAATTCTTCAAATCTGAGTTAGCTTTCCAAGCCTTTGGTTCACTCCTAGCTAACAGCACTGAGAAAAAGGGCTTTTCTTAGCCAGTAGTGGTAGAATATTAGCTCTTGAAGACTATAATATTTTAAGTCCTTTCTAACCATATAATCTCATTGTGACAGAATAGCTAACGCTTTGATGTCATAGATTAGGAATCCAGCAATCCAAAAGTTATATTATTTCTCCTCTGAAACTTAATAATGGTTGGGTTTTTTTGGTTTTGTTTTTTTTTTTTTTTTTTCAGCAGTACTTGAAACTGTTTAAAGCCTTTTATTCTAAGTACCCAAATTTGGTAAGTTTGAAAAAAAATATCTGGCAATACTCATCATGATGATTATTATCAAAACCTGAATACATGAAAAACTTTAATTTAGGGAAATTGAAAGATTTTCTTTTTTAACAAGGCCGTCAATAACCAGTATAAGTAGGACCAACAGTAGAATATGATATAAAGAAATGAGAACAAAGTATGTGTGGAATGGTTCTTGAAGTCCACATTAGTTACTAAAAAAGATTTGTCAAGTTAAACTGTGTACCTGATGGCTCAGCCATCTGCATCTCAATGATCTAGGGTATCAGAGGATTTCTGTGAGAAAACTCTTTGCAATATGCTTGGCATAACTGTTCATCACAGAGTGTTCTACCATTTTTGGCAAAGAAAGGAAACTTTTCTTAGTGATTCTGTCTTGGAAAGAACAAAAAGCTCAGAGAGCTAGCTCAGCTTTGAGGAATGAGGAGCCACAACAGAAGTCCAAATCTCATGGCCCTTTTCATGTCTGTTTCTCCCCCTCAAAACACCTGCTGCACATCTATCTTTAGGGAGCTAGTTTAGTATACAGATGTAAGAATTGCTGGACCTAAAGTTTGGTTCAAAATATTTGATTCAAAGAACGTATTTTGAAGTCCACCTTTCCAAATATAAAACTGTATTACCTAGTGATTGAAGCATGTAATGAAGAAATTAGCTACTTAACAACTGCTATGGAGTTATGGAGCTGGAAAATTCCAATTTAGAAGAATGCATTTCCTGTAAGGAAACAGCTTTACTCCAGTAAAATTCAAATGCTGAAATAGAAGTGCTATTTGTAAGCTGCACTATTTTTCCGAATCTGAACTTTCCTCATTTCCCTAGGAATGTATCGTGTTTTCATGATAAACTGGGCTGAGATTTTAATCTTCCATGCTTCAATTCTACTTGTGTATGAGAGGCTATTTCAGAGAAATAGCATAAGAACTGAAAATCCTTCATGTCACAAAAGAGACAACCAACCCCTTTTTTAGAAAAATGAGTCAGCATATTATTTTCAAGGCAAGACTACCATCTTGTGGCCTCTGTGTACAATAACTAGCTGAAGGCACAGATTTTGCAGAAAGACAACCGCAAGAGGAAATAGCACTCTTCTATTTCTGCTTGTTGCTAATAGCATAACTCTTTGAGTGGACAAAGCTTGTATATTTTTCAATAGAAGTTGCTTTGAATCAAACGAAGACTTATTTGACTGGCTGGTATAACAGATTAAGAATAATATACAAAAGCATAACACAAATGCTTGAAGAAATCAGTGCTACATGAGACATCCTGTTAAAGGAGAATCACAAGACCCAGACAATTCTTTATCAAGACTGTGCTACAGCTACCTCTTCATGAGGTAACTGGGTGCAGCTTTTTTTTCCTGGCTGCAATACTGTTTGATACAAATAAGAAGCAGGGAAATTATTCAGCTGCTTGCCCTCAGTAATGCTGAAATATGTTCACAGTGGACTGCTATGAGTATCTAAGGCAGCTGATTTTAGCTGTTTACAACTTGGCTTTACTGTATTTAAGTGCACTTAATGTGGTATGGGGATATAGCTTTCATTTAAAGAGGAACTTCTGATTATGGTATTTAATCTATACTATGCTGTCATCTTAATATAAATGAGATCAAGAATTAGTGTGAATTTATGAAAGCTAGGGAAAAATTGCCTTGATCATACTCAGAAAAATGCTTAGCTTTACCCTTTACAGGGCAGCCAAAGAAGCTATTGCTTTACTGGTTAATATTCACTGCAATCTTAAATATTATATGTATACAGTAGATATGGTTTACTATGTCCTTGAAAATAATACTTGCAGAGTTTATATCTAAGCAATAGCTCGTTAGGAAGAGAGGCACTTTTTTTAGTCTTAACAACATGGGTATGACTGTGCTATCAAAGCATCTATGAGATGATAATCCTTTCAAGGGAGGAAGCTCAGGCTTCTTTGCTACCCTGTCTCTCTGCTACCACATGCAGGCTACCACCTGGGCAGCCTCAGAGCAGATCTTTCCAGCTACAGCTGAGAAACCTTTGTGGCCCTTGGTCTTTTCCCTGTCTTTTGTCATGTACCTACCTAATGTACCAGTAGGACCAGCTGGTCCTCTGTGTTCCGTCGGTTGCAGATGTCACCTGAGCATCTTTACTTACTTCTTATGATTTCAGTGTGAAGCTATGAGAAGAGTCTGGCTGTGTTCTCACTCGAGGACACAGCCAGACTCTTCTCATAGCTTCACACTGAAATCACTTGAGGATGCTGAAACACAGCTGAAGAGAGCAGAATGGCCTTTTTGCTCCAGAGTGACTCAAGCGCAGTTGTGTCAGTCTTTCCTCATAAATTCTGTGCTCTGTCTGCTTGCTCACCTGGGCTTCCTGGGAATTTGTTGTAGCTAGCTAATGTCCTTTTTGGTGTAATGAGTACTGAAGTGGACTTAATCCTTCTGCTGTGGTCTGACAAATAGTAGAATTGTCTCTTCCCATCCTGCTGGCTTGAGTCTAATTAACAGCATGGAGAGTGGAGAGTGACAGAACCAGTGTGGAGTACCTGCCTGAGAACAAGGTGGCTTGAAAAAGGTGAGCACAGGATGTAAGCATGTTCCAATAGGAGTTGGAGGCCATGACAAATGTTTCGCTAAAATCTACATAATGAACATCTACTGCTTTCACCCCATTGAATGATTCATTTCATAGTAGAAAGCTATCAGGCTTACCAGGCAAGATATATATTTACAGTTTTTTAGCATTTGCTTTAAAGTGTAAGAGACGACCAAAGTTGGTGTAAAATTTATATGTAATCCAGATTCTAGTAAGAACACAGACTATTCAACTTTTGGCTGACCTTTACACTTTTCTTCTAGTTCTCCTTATACTGAGCTAAAGAAGTAAAGAACATCTTGAAAAATGTTGATCACCTGTTTCCTGTGGGTTTCTATTTTATCACACCTTATTTATGAACAGAATTGCAATCTTTAGAGTGACAGTGTGTCTTTTTTGTCCAAATATTTTATTGTTGCTTAGTGTTCGATACGACTGATTCAAAAAACATCTATGGACAGCCTGCTATGTATTTCAGAGTCTCTCATTATGACTTAAAAAAGTAAGGTAATGCATCTTAACAGCCAAAAAAAGAAATCCTATTTTTTTCTAAGGCTTGAAAAATAGTTCACACATAACACAAGGGTAGACAATGTATGTTTATCAGTGTCAGTGGAATATATATGTTAATGAAATATGTAATTACAGTGCTAACGATGATTAATTCTTCAAAGCAAATGATTATTTGTGGAAATGCATTGTCACATTAAAAAAATAGCAAAACAAACTAGTTATAATTGCTGCAAAACTGACAGTACTTTTTCATAATACAGAAGAATCTGAGATTTCATATAGTTTACCTAACTAGCGTTAGGAAAAACCTGTATGTTTCTATAAGTAAAATATGTTGTCTCTAAGTAAAATAAATTGTTATCTACCTGATCTCATAGAGTATTGATAGGGTTTTGTAGTTTTATTCTATCTGAAAGATATTCTTAATTGTCATGAGTATGTGTTTCGATGGTTTTAAAGACAAATCATTATTTTAATTTTTTTAAAAAATAGGTTAAGCTAAAAAAAACCAAACCCAAACAACAAACAAATAACCAATCAAAGAGAAGCAACTAGAATAATCCAAAGAAAAGCAAGCACTCTAATTTTCTCCATACGCCTTCCATTATATGCTTTCCTGTGTGTTTTCTCTGTACCTTTTGAACAGTAGCTATTTTAATTCACTGAAATATAGAACTGCTCTAGTCTTATATGGTTTCATGTTAAATTCAATAGTACCTATTTAACTCAATTTCATCTACAGAGACATAAGAGATATCTTGGGTTATCAGAGATGCATGTGTCTCTGTGCTTTTATAGGAGGATACCATTTCCAACCATTTAGCTATGTAAGGTGGATTTCTGCTTCTCTGAAGTACCTTTCATTTACCCCAGGGACTTTGTGTCTTTCAGGAATAGGTCTGAGCAATACATCAAAAATATCTTCTTAGATCTGTGCCAAGCAGATCCTGTTAAAATAAATCTGTTACACGTGTTCACCACGCTTCCAGGAGCATGAAGCCCAACTGGAAAAAAAAATAAAAAATTGAGAAATCCTTTCATACATCTAGGTATCCAGAAAAAGATCTCAATGAACCCCCTCTAAAAGTACAATTGTTGCAAGAAACATATGTTTGATTTGATCATTAGATGAAATATTTTTCATGTAGCCTTCCTAAAGGCTAAAGGAGAAGAAGTAAACATATTTTCTTCTTTACCAAGAAGTAAATATTACACACTTAGGCAAGGATAACAATTGCTGGAAATGTTCATCTGACTAAAACATTACCCTACCCAGTAAAATGATTTTATATCACAGTCATAGAATAGTTCTGTTTGGAAGGGACCTCTGCTGAAAACAGTATCAACTAGAGCAAGTTGTTCAGGACTCTGACTGGTCGGGTTTTGAGTATCTCCAAGGATACTGGGCAACCTGTTACAGTGCTTTATGACCCTCACAGTTAAGAGGCTTTTTCTTATGTTTAAATAGAATTTTCTGCATTTCAGTTTGTACTCATTGTTTCTTGTCCTCTCAGTGTGCACAACTGAGAAGGATCTGGGTCCATCTTCTTTTCTTGTTCCCACCCAGTATTTATACACATTGATAAGATCCCCCTGAGCCTTCTGTTCTCCAGGCTGAACAGTCCATATTCTCTCAGCCTCTGCTTGTATGATGGATCCTCCACTCCCGTAATCATCTTCGGGTCCATGTGCTAGACTCAGTCCAGTAAGTCCATAAATTTCTTATACTGGGGAGCTCAGACTGGTATACAAGTCTCAAGATGCAGCATCACCAGTACTGACTAGAGGGGAAAGACCACCTTTGACCTGCTGGGAATCCTAGTGCAGCCCAGGGTTCTTGCTGTTCTTGAAGATAATAGCGTCATTTGCTTTCTTCTAGTCCTCAGGAACTTTCCCTGATCACCATGACCTCTCAAAGAAAATCAAGTGCGACCGTGCAGTCTGGGCACCTCCCTCAGCACTCATGGATTCATCCTATCAGGTCCTACAGGCTTGTGTATGTCTCGTTTTCTGAAATATTCCCTAGTTTGATCCTCCTCCACTAAGGGTAAGATTTTCTTGCTGTAGACTTCCCACTGGTCTCAGCAGCCTTAGGTTTTTAAAGGAAAATATGACCAGTAAAGACCAAAGTAAAGGAGGCATTGAGTACTTTGGCCTTTTTGATGTCTTTTGTTGCCCTGTCTGACCTTTGTTGTTGCCCTTCTCATCCCTGACCAAATTGTACTTCAGGTGAGCTTGGGCCTTCCTAACACTGCAAGCTCTCACAGTGTCTTTGTATTCTTCCTGGATCACATTACTCTTATTCCACTTCTTGTGTACTTCCTTTCTGTGTTCAGGTTTTGACAGGGCCTACTCGTTCAGCTCTGCATGACTTCTGCCATCTTTGTTTGATTTCCTGGTCATTGAGCTTGAAGAAGCTTATCCTTACAAGCCAATCAGCTCTTCCAGAAGCCTCTTTTGTCTGGAATTGCATCCCATGACATTCTTCCAAGCAGGGCCCTGAAGAGGTCAACATCTGCTCCACTGAACTCCAGGTCTGTGATAGTGCATTTTTTGCCTTGTTTCCTCCTCTCAGGATCCTGAGCTCCACTATTTCATGGTCACTATAGGTAACGCTGCCCCCATCCTTTACCCCTGGGCCAGTCCTCCTTATTTGTAAGTATCAGGTCTAGCTGAGTGCCTGGTCTCATCAGCTACTTGATCACTTTCCTCAGGAACTTATCAACACACTCCGGAAATCTCTTGGAATGATTGTGCTCTGAGTAGTCCCTTCAGCTGATACCAGGGTGGTTCTTCAAGTTCCTCATGAGGTCCAGAAGCTGCAAATGTGAGACTTTTTCAAGTTGTGTGAAGAAGGCTTTATATACTACTGCTTCTTGTTCAGGCAATCTGTGGCAGACACCCAGCACAGCATTGCCCACACTGGTCTGCCCTTTATGACTAACACATAAGCTCTCCACTGATCATCATTCATATCTCTCACATAAAAGGCAATTCCCCTCACTGATCTCTTGGTCTATCCTTCCTGTAGAGATTGTATCTACCCGTTATAGCACTCCAGATGAGTGAACTGTCTCGTTGTACTTCTGTGATCTCAATCATATAGTAGCCCTGTAACTACACACAGATCTCCAATTCTGCCTGTTTGTTCCCCATGCTGGGAACTGGTAATTCCACTTTCTTAGTGCTCAATGTTAGGGCATGTTCCTTTCAAGTGGGGAACTATAAGCTGAGAAGCATCTTTAATTTGCCCAGAATATAGCAATGGAAGAAAAACTATGCTCAGAAAAGAAGTCTTCCACCTTGGAGCAACTCGTCAGAGAAAGGACAGAGAGTCAGTAAGCTCTTGCTCCACCAAAGCACTGTATGAAGTAATATACTATATATTAGTGCAAAGAAGAGTTGCACCCATGAGGACACACATGTAAAGGATCATATCTGAAATGATATGGAAAAATTTTAGTCTCTCAAACGGTTCAACAGTGTCCCCAAGTCTCATTACTTTTATGACCTTTTATTTTTTCCTAATGCTTCTAGCATCTTGTGATTAAGTAAAAATCTTACATTTATTTTAAAGAAACAGAGTTTGCCATTATGTGTTCAAATAGAGTAGAAATCAAAAAGGTGCAAATCCAGAAAACAGGTAAAAAGCAAACAACAAAACATATTACTGTGAATTTGGTATCTTTTACTATTAATAAGAATCAATGATCAGCTCCTGAACCCTAAGTATATGTGATGGAGTGGAGAGGGGGAGTTATACTGAAGTTTTTTGTAGTATTCTGTTTGCAATGATGGGACTGCTTCACATCTTGGTGTGTTCTACCACTATTGCAAAAATACAGAAATATTACCTTCCATACAGATTTTTTTGTTTGGTTTTAAAGATGACAATTGTTGCAGCCTACCTAGTTCGTGTTAAAGGACATGCTAATGAGTGAGATCTGTATCTATTGTGAATGACAGGACACATACACATGTATTGGCCAAATGTTAAAATGACACAAAGTAGTTATCATGCATTAGTTTTTTAATTTCACCTTCACTCACACTGGCTTTATCTTTGGCTTGTGTTCAGTAAAAATAATCCTGTCATGTCCACAAAGTTTAAATCTTTTTAAACTTCTGTTCTTTTCTGACAAGGACAGTAAGTCTATTGCAAATGGATTATTTATTGTAGTACTTCACCCGTTCTTCCTCTGGCATCTTTTAAAATTAACTCTTCATTACCATATTTTACAAATCCTTGTGCACAGACAATATTGTTGTTACAAAAAAATCAGAATTTTATTTTCCTTGATACTGAAAGACTAACAAAATTGAAAGCATGAAAAGCAAGCCAAAGGAACTTTTAAAAGGAGAATTTAAGATTTTTTTCTTACAGAGTGTTTTGATAGGTACTGGTTATTTTTCCTACAGCTGTTCTAACCACATGCAAAGAGATTATCATTCTCCTATAAGTAAAGTAATACCTTGATTGTTCACAACCTGACATTAGCATCTCTATAATTTCAGAATCATATTTCAAAGTTAAGTGGCTTATAATAGACTCCCATGTTCCAAATTAGCTATCATTGATTATTGTGTCTAAACAGATTATGAATCATCTTACAACCAGCACTTCTTATAGTCTAATGACCATCCTAATGACCTTTCCAGCTCTTCTGACTTCCATCATACAAATCTGTTGCATATGACTAAGTTTTACATTACTGATTAAGTCTTCAGAGTTAAAAGATCATATGTGTAGTTCCAGAAATACCATCACATTAAATAAACCAATCAGTATTTGCATGGTACCATTGACCTGATCAATGGGGTAGAATTATTGTCTTTACATGTGTCTTAAAGCCAATATTAATTGCTTCCCTCTTTCAGAAATTTTTTTATTTTCTTGGGTTTTGCTTACTTTGATGAGTTCAAAATACTTCTATCCCATAAAATAGCACCAAAATTGTATCATGCATTTAGAAGAAAAAATAGAACTTTTTTGTCTGGTTTTGAAATTCATGGTTCTCCTTATTGTTATTGAAGCAGGTATTTCAGTTTGCACAGCCTGTATTGCGACGGAATTTTATCAACATGGATGATGTAAAGTTTTTTTTCCTCACAATATATTGTGTTGCATCCCGGCTCAAGCTATCTTTCCTATTAGTTTCTGTGCTCCAACTTCCAAAAAGATTGCTTCATCAGATGACTTCTTTCCCTAGATCTGATTCTTAGCTACACTTGATGGATTATTAAAACTTTCTAGAACTGTTAGGAAAAAGTAGAGGTGGGAAACTACTGGCAGAATGGTTGAATTGATGGGTGGGATGAGGTGTTCCCATTGCTGGCTGCCATCAGGATGCTTTGTGGCAAAATGTGTTGCTTTTTGTGTCCACAATTCATCAGTTCATCATTAGTACACTCTTTCCTAGCAGGATGAGTGGATGTAACTTTTCCTTCCCTTGCCTAATTTTCTGAACTGTAGATGTCACTCTAGGGCTGACCAATTGTTGTGTGCTTCTGTTTTATTAAAGTAAATTATAAAGGGGGAGGAAGGTGCTGAAGATTTCAATTGTTTACTCCTGAAATATTTATGTTTTTAATACCTTAGCTTGAACATAGAGGAATTGCAGTAAAACTCTTGCACTGAATTACAAATTATGGATCCTGGAAAAAAACACCATTTTTTTAGTATCTTAGCTGACTGAGTAACTTAAGTATTGCTCAGGAAATACAAATCCAGTGATATATAATTTTATTGCATTCAGGAGATTTTTAAATTTTATTTTGTTTTAATCCCTAACAAAAACACTAATCTTTGCTATATATGCATTTAGACAGGTGCTTTAAGACAGCTACCATGCAAGGTGTCTAAAAGTTGAATGCCATTTAGGTAACCAGTTAGGCTGACTGGATCTCATTCTTTACAATCACTTTTGTTCAGATTCAGTAGGATGTTTATATTACATTTAAAAATGAGAAATCCAGAGAAAGTCAATCACATTTGTTAAGCTAAGAATCTTCTTATGGAGAAAACTAGAACTCACCTGAAAAGGGGGAGTCAGTAATTTACTGTAGGCATATTGAAATATTAAGAATCTTATAAAAATAAAAACAGAAGTTTTATTAGTCCAGTTACAATAACACTAACACATGCCTAGGCACTACAGATGGTCAGGTCCTGATCCCTGAGTTGTCAGGGCAGTGCAGAGCCTTGGGCTTTCTACTAGTGATAGCAAATTTGGATTTACTGAACTATAGACTGTGTATAAAGTCCTCCAGGGAGACAATAGCAGGCATTATGCTCAGCACCTAAGTGCATCATAATTAAGACAGTACCTTTTGTAGCAATCTTTATTACTCTGTGAGGGAGGAGGTGACTGCAGAGGGAATTTCGAAGCCCTAAACTGGGCTGCTGTTCTGAATTGCTTCTGGAGAAGCATCTTGCTCAGCTCATTAGACAACGTGTCATGGTCCTGAGGGCACTGCCAGCCTTGACCCTCCCTGTCCAGTCCCTGGACCTCCCCTCCACATTGCAGCTTCTGAGGACTATCTGTCCATGCCCCAGTGATATTGCAGCAGGGCTGGTCTCTTGCTCTCCGCAGCCCTGCCGTACCCTGTCATGGGCCCTGCTGTGACAGGCCCACCTGCAGACCTATGTCCCAGCCCAGCCTCTGCCTGTCCCTGCCTCCAGGTAGGTGCCTGATGTCGGGGCTGGGGCTGCCCCCGTCACCCCCAGCTGCCCTGCTCCTGGCTAGGGAGATGGGACCAGTCCTGGCTGACAAGTCTTGCCATCACCCAGCCAGGAGAGGCCCAAGTGAGCTGCTCACTCCCACAGTGTCCCAACAAGTGTGTCAGGCAGCATCTATATACCTAGGGTTGAACTGAAATGAGGTCCTGAGCCATGGACAGGGGTGGGGTGATGTCCCAGGCCAGGCCAAACATGGCCAGGAAGTGTTGGTAGTGCCCTCAGGAGCCTGACAAAACCAGCCTGGAAATTCCAGCTACCTAAACAAGACGTCAAAAGATGGGTGTTGTGGATACTGAACCTGTTTCTTTCAAGTGTAACCCTGTTTTGTCTTAAATTATTAAAATTGCCATCAATGAACTTTAGAACACATTTGTTTTTATTCTATTCCTCTAAAATTTTGTCTAGGGAAAAAAATATAAAGCAGTTTAAATCCCTGAAGAAAAGTCATGGGTTTATGGGTACAATGTTCCCCACCCCTCTACACTATTAACTTTTTCATTCAAATGCCTAAAATTGCTTTCTGAATTCTGCCAAGAGTTTCAGATGCACTGTTAAATGGATTTCAAGGCATTGGAGGAGATAAGATTTCATAGCAAGTTTTGAGCTCTAAAAAAGAGAAGCTACTTTCTATCAGAAGCTACTTCTATCCCAAACAAAGCAAAATTTGAAGCCTCTCCTTAACCTGAAGGAAATAAGAGCTCTGGTGGGCAGGTGACATGACCATCTCTTAACTGAATGTTTTGGACAAATGCAGTCATGAAAGGAAGCAAAATCTCAGAAAAACGTATATATATTTTTTAAAAATACTATATACTGCTTCCTTGGAGTACCTGATGAAATCACCCTAGTGCTTGATTAACACAGTACAATTGAAGTTTGTAGCTTTTGTGTAGCCATGTGGATGACTTTTCTGGAGAGAAAATATGCCTTTGGAAAATTAATTCTGATATGAAGTATATACATTTGGTAAATGAGTGAAGGAACTCTCCCATTTGAGTACACAAACACAGTCAAACACTTACAGAGATTATTCATCTGAGACAATCTGGATTGATTTATAATGAGGCAGGTAAAATAGCAGGTTAAAGAAGAACTGTAAACCTACTTTATCTGGTCTGTCAATGGCCTGACTAGTGCTTGTTAAACTGCTGTATAAATCCAATTTTTTGTTTTGCCTCTAAACCAGGAGACATGATAGCTTGTGGAAAGGAATGACTTCATTTCTTTAAGAAAACTTCACAAAGAAGATGGTTAACTTTCTTTAATTATTTACCTCATATTACTGGCATTGTGGTATAGATTTTCCTTTTTTCCTCCTATATTGGTCATTTTCTTCACAGCCAGCATCAGTGAGTTTAATCAGATTTTTAAACAATCATATTAATCCTTCAAAAACTTCTTCCACAATTCCATATGCTGAATCGTTGTCCTTAATTCTTTCTAGTTCATCCTCAAAAATTCCATGCTTTTGAAAGTGATTGTTCTCATATCGAGTTTTTCCAGTAGGAAAATGGGAAAAAGCTGTTGCAAAAGAGAAAAGTGCCATTCTTGGCATGAGGAGGTTGTGCATAGGAACTCTTTATTCAAGGAATATTTGCTCCTCCCTGATTAGGACCCCAAAGATACCCTTGAGGGTCTTCAGTCTGACCACCTCTGCTCCACACTATCTGTGATCTAGCCCAAACGCAGGCCCTTGAATTTGACTGCTGGGAGAAGACTTGTGACAAATAGGTGCCTGGCTCAAATAGATCTTATTTCATTCTTAAATGGTCATACTGTATGCTTTCTGTATGTCTTCTCACTTTTCTGACCTTCGACTTTTTTAGGCTGAGAAGGTGAATCTTAAGTTTAAGATGCACTCTATGTTTTTGTTTCAATTGCATGTGAAATCTTTTATTAGTATGTAAATGTTTAATTAAAAAAAACACAGTCCAACTTCATTTCCCAAACTTTTAAAAGTCATAATCTGCTTTAAATTGCTTTTCAATGTGACTTTAAATACTTCTTCAGAAGAGCATTTTCCTGACAGTTTGTCTAATCAATGTGTTAGGTAAAATATTTCAGATGTAAATTTTTACAATGTTGCAGCCTGTTACTCTGTCCAATGAAACTCTACATTAATATGATTCTTTCTGATAGTAGGTATTTGGAAATACACATTATGAAGCTGTCAAGAAAGAATGTTTAACTGCTTATTGTGGTGACTCTTGAGCTGATATGACAATATAAATCAGGGGAAATCTTTATATAATTTTTTTTTAAGTTGCATGTAGAGACTTCTGAGTTTTCTAAATGTTAAGAAATTACAATGCCATTTAAATGCAATGATATTCAGGACATAAACGCATCATTCTTGTGTATAATATCTGTAAGTGCAGTAAGAAGTTTAATTTCCCTTAAGGACAGCAACATAATATCTGGAAAATGTCAACATAGTTGTATTGAAATTAAAAGGTTATAGTAACCTATGATATTCACAGTAGAACTGTTGAACATGCTAAGTACCTATTTGACTGCCAATATTTATTGCTTCAAGAACAATTTTAAAATAAGGACTAGTTTTGTGGCTAGAAAAGATCTCTAATCTTTCCATCAATGACTGGGAGATCAAATATGGAACTATGTTATTTCACTGTTGAATGATGATATTTAATGATGGAGGTGAAGGTTTCCACAGTCCTCTGAATTTATTTGCAGTATCATTTTACTCATGCAAATGTTGATGCGCCATTTTCCTCACTGATAATAATTTTAATTGAAATAAAAATAACACTTTACAGATGTTCAGAATCCAACTTTGCTTAGTGTAGGATTGTCTTAGCTTGGTGATATCAGCTCCGAGAAGTATGTTTGCTTGTCCTCATAACATGGGTCTTGAGTGCAAGAAGCTTTATGGCAGGACACATGCAGAGCAGACAGATTCCGACCCCAGGACTCCTCACGAATCTCAGGAAATGCTGAAATATAAAAGAAGGGGGTTTTTTGAGAGCTTCAGAAAACTTAATTAGGCTTTTCTATTACAAGAGTTCTGAAAGTATCATGAAAATTAATTGTTGTTCGTAAAGCAGACTATAACTTTTGAAGCAAATGGGGTACTAAGGATACTAGAAAGCAATGTTACTTTGGGGTCAATATTTGATTCAATTGCAGGCTTTGTCCCTTGGAGTGACATTTAAATCACTTAAGCAGTGCTGTGTTGTTTATTTGTAAACAAATTTGAAGATTTATTACTGTGCATAAAAAAAATAATAATGGAGTAGCACGCACAGAAGTCAATAATTTAGAAGATAGTGTCAAGACCACAGCAAGTAGAATTAACCTGTGACATTGTAGCCATGGTAAACAAGATGCAGCGATCAATAATGAAATTAATCAACTTCAGATAAGGGAAGAAAGAGATTTGCCTCAGATTTCAGGTCAGAACTCAGTCAAAGGATTCCTCAACCAGCTCATGGCAAAATGTATGGGTGTTCAATCAAATCCCAGATGAGCAACTGTTGAGATTAATCCATGTGTATTTAAAAGACAGGGAGAGAGGTCTTCAGCATAGTAACATACACCTCATATCTAAACCAATTTTACTGAAAGTACAGGATCAATTATGGATGTTGTACACAACACTGGTAAAGTCTATGGCTATGGAAGCCTCTGTGGGCTTGCAAAGAAGAAAGCATTATTCTGTATCAGCTGTGTTTCTCCCTTCTTTCTTCTCCACACATTTCATGCAAGGTGCATAGGAATTCAGAAGGTAAAGAGGAGGCTCAGGGCATTGCTTGTGAATGTAACTGTGTGGACATAAAGATCAATGGGGAAGAAAAGGTAGCTCTCACTAACAATTTTGAAATGGTATCTGTAGTACTTGGGACTATAGTTGCCCTTCAAACCTACTGAAACCATCATGTCTGTGCTAAGATACGATTTCTAGAAAACATACTTCCCTTTTTGTTCTCTTTCTGTAGCATTAGTGAGAATGTTCTCTGGAGAATACTACTGCAAGTGACTGAAAATCTCTGTGGGCCTTTCAGCTTTGTATTTGTACCATGGTCTGAGTCAAAATTTTTAAAATGCTATATAATTAATATCAGTGGCTTGACTGTACAGCAATTTTTTAACTTCTCCTAACTAAATTTTAGAAAGTGTTTCTGATTATATCCCTATTGATCTGAGAAAGCTACAACAAAAAAGAAGAGATTTAAGGACCTCCATCCTAAAATTGGCAATATTTATAAAACGCTATTTCAGTATTATCATTGTCTTGTATCATTTTCAGTCTTTTAAATTGAGTTTCTAACCATTTCTATGCATAGTTAGAAGAGACTTAGGTTTTCATGAAAAACATGAAAAAAAGGGAAAGTTGTAATCATCTAAGACCTTTAACTGAAGGGAAAAAACATCTCATGGTTTTTGGTTTTGTTAGAAAAACTTTCAGAATTTTTCTGACTTCTATTTTAGGACTTGGTTGAAGTATGTTCTGAATGTTTTAGTAGCCTTACTGGTTAGGCTGGCTGCCTAAAGTAGTTGTCTTCACAGAAAGGAGTTGGGTTTGCAATTTATGTAATCACCTATTCAAGCAGAAAGCATAGTCCTATCCAGTCTAGCATTTGAAAGATATATTTGAAACATTTGAAAGATTTGAAAGAACTGTGGCCCATAGGGGATCCATGCTGGAACAGTCTTATCCTGAAGGACCACAGACCATGGAGAGGATCCATGCTGGAGAGGTTAATGAAGAGCTGCAGTCCATGGGAAGGCCCCACAGTGGAGCAGGGAAAAGTATGAGGAAGAAGGAACAGAAGAGAGGAGCTGTTATGGACTGACTGCATCCCCTGTGCCACTGCAAGGGGAGGTGAGGTAGAGGAGTTGGGAGTGAAAGGGTGAAGTCGAGCCTAGGAAGAAGGGGAGAAAAAGTGTTTTAACTTTTGTCTGCTTCTTACCATTCAACTCTATTTTTATTTAGCAATAAATTAAATTAATTTTTCTCAATTTGAGTCTGTTTTTCCTATGATAGTAAATGTGCCAAAAGCACGTGACTAGGCAAGAATATAGCAACAGAGTAAGCATATATGATACATACCAGAGTATGCATCCTTGTGTTTAGTAGCCCCAGTGGAAAAATCCTTTGAGGTTGCAAATTACCTTTGCAACCCTTACAGACCCTTACATTTATTGTCTTCAGTCCACTTCGACTGTTTTCCAGATTACTTATCCATCATGTGAAGATTTTTGTGTGTAACCACCATCCTCTAGTTTCATCTGCCATCACCTAATTCTTTTTTTGGAAGAGACAGTGAAAAATGGATTTCTACTTTTTTCGCCATCCTTCATGACCACGAAGGCCTCTTTCATATCTCCTTTAGTCATCTGTTTCTCCATTTCCACTGTTCAGTGCACATAAACCATTTCAAGTCACTCTTGACATCCTTTCTCTGTACATCTTCAGAGATTCCTTTGAATTCTCTTTTGCATGGAGGGGATCAGTACCAGAACTGTGTACTGTAATCAGGATGCTACTGAATCATTGACTCATAGGGTGGCATAAACCCCTTTGTTTCCTTTTCTAGCTTTATTTTCTAGCTTTAAATTGATTATTTTTGACAGCTGCTGAGTGGAGAGACAATGTTTTTATCTCTTCACTTATGTTCCAAGTTTTCATCTGAGCTATAAATCAGTCAAGAGCCCATCATTTCATATGTAACATTAACATTGATACATCTTACAGCATTTTACATTTATTTACAATTAATTTCATCTGCCAGCATTAAAAAGAACTTCTATAGTACTTTTTTGGTCCTGATTAACCTTTAGTAACTTAGCATCCATAGCAAATCTTGTCACTTTATTATTTACCTCTGTTGAATGTGTTGAATTGCACACGTTCCCTCAGAGATATCTGAGAGATGCTACTGGTATCTCCCTCCACTGAGAAAAAAAAATATTTTCTCCTGTCCCATCTTTCCAATGTTTTAATTAATTATTCATCCATTCTGCACCATGACGCTGCCTATTTAGATCTTCTTTATTGAAGAAAAGTACTGTGAGCAAGTAAATTGTCACAGTCTAAATCATGTTACAACTCTTGACTCAGATGGGCTAAGAAGTCATATTCTCTGATACCTAACAGAGTACAGGGGATAACTTGTAGTTTAAAGAACAGAAATCTGTTTTGACTACATGCTATTCAGCTGATGCACTGACTGTGATCTATTAACTAGCTGCACTGCTCTGTACTTTCAGATGTGTAGGAAAATATTTTCTGTGGCACTTGAAGTAGGGGTCTGTTAATCCTTTGTTTCTGCAAAAACAAACAGAATTAGCATTTTTTTATTAGTCCAAGATTTAGACTAGTAGTCTGTCTTTTCCTAGAAGGAAGAGTGTCTTAAAATGAAGTTTC
Organism: Tringa tobata; assembly: GCA_033628505.1. NCBI lineage: Eukaryota > Metazoa > Chordata > Aves > Charadriiformes > Scolopacidae > Tringa > Tringa tobata. The sequence goes on from JAHREE010000508.1 coordinate 1,071,405, forward strand.
TAGAGTTCATGTGTTATGTGTTGTGACTGTATGTTTAGTTACATAGTAGTGAAGTTAACAGGAAGATACAATAGGAAGGAGATAGCATTCTTTCTCAACAGTATCTAACGTATGTGACAGCATGCTAATGTTTCACTCAATTTCTGCCATGAGATTATTTTAAAATAAATTGTAAAGCATAGTTAGTGAGGAACAGTAACATCTCGGTTGCCATGCAACTACGTATACTGCAGGAGAAAAGTAAGAGCAGATGCAAAAAAAAATTGATGCAAAAAAAAATATTTCATGAAGAACAGGTTTAATGAGAAAAATATTTAAATGTATGTCATCACTAATGAAGACATAAATAATTATACCATGGCCTTTTGTGTCACTTGTATTTAAGTTAAAATATCAAGTCAAACATAATACACATTCCACTACAATACGTGTTACAATACATAACATGTTTTTCAGTTCAAGAAACAAAAAGTCAAGTCAAATCTAAACTTTCTGTTCTGAAAGTATACTTCAATTTTGATGCCATTAAATACTGTGAGATGCAGACAGAATTTGAAGTTTGCTATGGACCTGTAAGAATCTGAAATTAGTGAGTTCAAGCTGGTTGGACAGTGCCTTATGTTCACCCAGAAATAAATCAATGGGCTAAAAAAGTTTATAAAAGCAATACAGCACCATACCATTGCCAGCAGTTGTTGTATGTGATAGCACCATCTTCTAATTTTGTACTTCAATGGGAACTTTATTCTGTGGACCCAAAAGAGCTGAAGGTATTTAATACTTAATTTTTAATAGGACTATTCTATGGATAATGTAATTTCCTAATTTTAAGTTCACAAAAGTTTACCACACTCACTCTCTTCAAGTGAATTAATAACTTAACAGACGCTATTCTGCAATGCAAAAGTGTGAGAGATGAGTTTCTTCTGCTAGTTTTGGGGTCACCCACAGAACTTTAGGTATACCTTGTCTATAAAAATGCACTGTATTTAAAAAAAACCCAAAATCCTAGGTGATGTATGAGTATTACACAGATAGACTCTGTTGTGAAGCAGAGAGAAGATCAATTCAGGACCAAATTTTCTCTTTGTATTTATTACAAAAACATCGACCCTCTGTCATCACCTTCTAAGCCTACCACTCATCTCACCTAAATTCAGCCAACTAAAATTTTGACAAATATTCTAAAATTTAAGCATTACTTATTAAAATGCTTAAGTCCTCACTAATGGAGAAGGAATGATATCTCCAGAAAGAGAATTTTTCTACTTATCTGGGACACCAAATGAGAGATAGGTCAGAATGTCTCTGAGAAATACTTTTCTTGGCCCTAGAGGGATCTTCTGGACAGCTAAACATTTCCTTGGAAAAGAACATGACCCTTATTTGGAAATTACTTATGTTGCAGCGGACTTCCTCTTTGGAAAAAAGGTACTGTGTCTCCTATTGCAGAAAAAAAAAAATAGGAAGATATGAATATTTAATCTAAAAGAGGTTTCCTTAGGGTCTGGCTATGGTTCAGATATATACCTGCTAGAGCACTTTTTTTTCACTTGCCATTCTTTCTATGAGATCTATGTGAATGTTTTCTTCAGAATACTTCAATGGTCGCACCTTTGGCAGACCCATGTAGATGAGACCTGTCTGTAGGGAAGAATGTTTAATTACAAAAGTATTCTTAAATTTTTTTCAGACATAGAAGTTGGATATGATTGAAAAAGTTGGTCTTTCTTTGGAGCCCTGATAACTAGTCTGTTTTACTGTAATGTTATATGTGAGATTTTTATTCCACAGTTTCTATAAATAAATAGTTAATATTTCCAAGCAATTGTTAACAATTTTTTTCCTCATAACTGTAGTTTAAAACTAATATTTAGTCATGTTAACAGAAAGATGTAAGAAGGTTCCCTCAACACAATTGTAAATAATAGAGTGTGATTATATGTTTATGTAGCTGATTAAAATGTTGCTCCTATCAAGATGCACAGACGAAAATGACTTGTTACATACTATACCTGGTGAACATGACTGTCTTACTATACTCGTTAGTGAAAAATACAATGGTATGTGAAAAAGCAGAATAATGTATTGTTACAATAAACTTCAAAGGAGAAAGTAAAGCTATCTCCTCTAATTATAAATCTGGAAATTTTCTGCAATGCTTTGTATATCAGGGTGAAAGAATTCATTGGCTCAGCGTTTACTTCTTTTTACAGAAAAGAGTTGATACTGTAGCATGGCTTTGCATTATGCTTTAATGTATGTCAAATATGCTACAGAAACCATGGTTATATTTTTATATGACATTCAATATCAGCTTTTGTCATAGCTGAAGGAAGGGCAGTCTTCTTTTGGGAATATAAAACAATAATTATATCATAGCTTTAGAAGCAGAAGAGCACTCAATCTAAAATATCTTCTGAATCTTGCTTTGTAAATCACAATGATCATGTGTGTTCCCCTGTCTAATGCTTGTATGTAGCCTTTATTGAACAAGTTTTGTATATCTTATTCTGCCTATACCTTGAAACTAATTTCTTATATGAGTATGTGAGAATATAGGTTTGAGAGAATCAAGGAATGTAAATACTTGGTATTTAACTTAAGAGGAAACAGCTGCAGGGTCTATTACTCTCAGAGAAATGCCATCAGAAATGACTAAGTATTTTCCAAATAAACCATCAAAAGTAATATGTTAGTATTTGTGTGGTTTTTGAACAAATAAACATTTGCCAGTAGTGATTGCAGTAAACAAACTGCAATATCCAATTATTTTTTGTAAAGATATTAAAATTTTGTAACTAAAAGCATGTTGCAATTTTATTACTGGCAGTGTATCCTTCTTGGTATGACTTAGTCAATTGAAGCATCATACAGAAGTAATTTGAAAATGAAAAATATTTTTATACATGAACTGTGTAAAGAAATTCTCATTGATACTGCAGAACTTTTCATGTTCTATTAGATGTACTAAAATATTAATATTACGCTAGAGAGGGTTATAACTATGACTTTATTAAATAAGTACATTATTAAATTACTAAGTATATAATCTTATTAGAAATTGCTTTCATTTAACCTTGGGGTTACATTTTCTTATTTGTCTTTTAGAATAACAGGGCATGGCATAACAAGTCAGCTAAGAAGTCTATGCTATTGGAGAATTGTCGAAGAAAAAAATTTGAGGTACCTAGAATAAAAAAAGGAAAAAAACCTTCACACTGTGATGCATTACAGCAGCATAACATTTAACACTTCCTTTCAACTCAAGAAGTATTTTCAACAAACATACCTTTAATCCACAGAAAACAAAAAACCTGATAGTTTTCTGTTAATTTTCTTAGTAAAAAAAAATGAGGAAATATAGAGCCAAATGCCATAAAAGATAACACCAATACAAAAGATGAAAATCCAAATTATTTTATTAACTTTTCTCAAAGTGTCCTTATTGATTTGTGCTCAGAATCATTGATAATGTGTTGGAAGATATATTCATCTCATACTGTCTACAAAGTATGTCGAAGTTTTACACAGAGCAGCTTACTTAGCTCAGTGCAGTTTTGCTTAAAAAACCGATAATAACATATGGCTCTCTGCTGCTCAAATCCTCAGTCTCCACTCCAATTGTTGAAAGTTGTTATTGTCAAAGCAGATCAAGCACAAAGTCACTGAAGAAAATTACCTTAAGGTACATCTAACTTAGGCAAACTAGCATTTGAAGGCGCCATTCTCTTATGCTTGTCATTTAATACTTTTCTGATGTTCTGGAATTTGAGTATTTGTGGTTAACACACCGAAAAAAGAACTAACTGAAAGAGTTGGAGGTTGAAGTAATTCACATTTTTCTATGACAAATTGATTCCCCATGAACAGATAGGAGTAAAAGAAGGGAGATATCCATTCTCACAGCTTTTTACAAGACAGAAGTCAAGCTACATTTGTAGACAAGTCAATGTGATGACCCATTGAATCTTAATGCCAGCCCATAAAGCCCACTCAGACCCATGACAGAACTTCCAGCAAAGTTATCATGCAACTTTTCTGTGGTTCAGCTATACTTGTAAGTGTCAGTAACCTTTAATTATTCTTTGTATTACAGAAGCACATAGAGGTTTTGCTTCAATGCCTAACCTCCCTGTGACGACACAAAGGAAGCAATAGCACTTGCCTCACAGAGTAAACTTCCAGTGGAAGAAGGGAAAAAATAGGAAAAATAAGGAATCAGTGTCCTAGTGACAATTGCGCTCAGGCACGACTGATCTGTTTTGATAAATACAACCCTCAACTCCCTCATATTCAAGGCTTTTGCCCTAAGGCTGAAGTCACATTATTACATCTGATATAGTACAGTATTCCTCATTTTTCTCCTACATAAAGAACTATTTTCAATATTTAAGTAAATATTTTTAATATTTCAGTCATAGCTATGAGCAATGCCTATAGATTAATAAAAGACTGGTCAGGTCTGCTAATCAGAATTGCTTTGAATCAGAACTTGTAAGAAATGGGTATCAGGTGTGATTTGGCTTCTGATTTCCCCATGTTGTACCAGAAGTCAAAGATGATATTCAGTGCTTATAACTTTGAGACAAATATTTTGTAATTAACTGGTGCAAATGGAAAATGTCTTCTACTAACATATATTTAGTTTCAGCTGTGAGGTATATTTCTTTGTGTCTTGGAATGCATTCTCAGTTAAAATATGAAATGGAAAAATCATGTTTCTTAGGAGAGAAATATTTTACTCATGGTGTTTATATTTCTCTTTTCCACATGACTCCATGTTTGTAAATTGAATTTATGAACTTGCATCAAAGTAGGCTGAATTCTTTGATATTTACAGCACCCAGGAAATCCAACCTCAGCAGTTCAGTCATGAATCTTTCACATTTTGTATAATTTAGCCATCAGTGTCTCAATTGCTTGATTGATTGTCCAATATGCTATTATATGTTGTATTAGGCTTATAAATAGGATCTTAGATCACTGTGCACAGAGTATAATATAAGTTCTTCAATTTTGATTACAGTAGTCAGAAAATGCTACATAAATCATTTTCTCAAACCCTGCAAATCAAATGGTATTTTCCCTTTCGAACTGTAAACAAAAATATACCACCATAAAAAAACCAAATTATTTTAGTTACACTGGTGTAAACTGGACTATGTCCAATAACTGTATACTTTAGACACAGCAGCAGCAGCTTATAATTTTAGCACATCATAGCTCTTAAAGGAAAAAAAAAAAAACAACAAACAAAACCAGAAGAGATTAATAAAGAGAAATCAATACTCACACCTGGAAAAAAAAAAAAGTTTTTTTGGGGGTAGGACAGAGAGAGTCCCATATGTGGGACCTTAACTTGTTTTTCTGTTAGTGAGTGTGGCTGCTGGCTTGGAAAAACCTTAATCGCAAAATTCTACTGTCTAGTCTAACTGGTTTTAATATATTTATTGTTTTTCTCATGGACTCTGTCGTTTTTTAAGGGAAATTTACTGTTGAATCACCTGAAGAAGGAATTTCATGTTTGTTACTCCAAGTCAAATTTATTGATTTTCCTAGTTACCACTGAAACCATGTAATTCTACTTGTATTTCTTCTCAGAGCAGAGAGAATGTAGAAATCCAAGTCTCTAAGTTTGAAACCTTCCCATGTGGACCAACAAGGCTTATTTGAAGTATCACATACATACATCACCAAGATCACCTATGTCAAAGACCTTGCTAAAGTCAAAGTAAAGAATAGTCACTGCTCTTCTCTCATCCATCAGAGAGGGGAATCAGACTTGTCAGGTACAATTTACCCTTAGTAAATCCACACTGGCTATTCCCAATCAACTTCTTGTCCTGCTTATCCTTGTTTGGGCACAACCCTCAGAAGGACTTACCGTTTTTTTTTTTTAAAAACAAGATGTATTTCATAATTACCTTAATAGCCCTTCTGTTATAAAATGTTGCAAACTGATTATATTATTGTTGATTATTGTTGATGCAGTGAATCAAAGCCAAGGATCTCTTAACAAAGTCATCTGAAACATGGAGACTTTGCATATATAATGATACCTGTAGTTTGTCAATAATAGATACAGAAAACCTATTCTAAATACAATGCTTATGTGTCTTTCCTGTTACTTCATCTCGTAACAATTTCACAGCTTGGAGTGGTTTTAAGCAGCATACGTAACTCATGAAGTAAATGAGGTGACTAGTCAGTATGCAAGTAAGATTTAGAAAATGGCTACAAGTAAAGTTCAAGCATTTGAATTGAGATTGCATGTTTAGAATACTAGCATTTGGCTTGTTTCAGCAAATCTTACATAGAGCAGTGATTGCATTCCTGTTTCTTTCGGTGGGCCTGATTCTGCATTCATCAGTGGTATTTAATACTCTACTTTGTACATAGTCTCTTGTGAAATTAAATCTGTATAATTATTCACTGTGAGTAAAGGTAATGAATTTGAGCCCAGTGGGACTGTCTTGAGAGACAACGTATAATTTGTTGACATATTGACACTGGTATCGCTTGCTTGCTTCCATCTGCATCTCAGTTCAACAAAAACTTTGCTTATGAAGTTTTACATGTTTCACTTGGCTCGATTTATGAAAATCAGAATCAAAACATGGCTGAGTCAAGCAATAGAAACAACAACATATGATGCAAGAAGGATGAAGGAAGCATTTTCATTACAGGCAGTTGATGGTTAGTAAATATCTATCGTATCTTGAGCAATAACAAGAGAATTTGTATTCATGACTCTAGATTCTGTACAGATTCAAAATGGAATCTGTTTATTGCTGATGTCCCTATTTCTGGTAATATTCTTAATGTTTTACCATATAATAAATTTGAAACTGTGTTAAACATAAAAGTTTATATTGGATGTTCAGAAGAATATCTTAAAACCATGCAAGAATGAGAACCATTTCATGTCCATTCTTTTAAAAGACTGGAAAACTTAATTAAGGGTGAGAGAAGATACATTGTTCAACAAGGATACTTTAAAATGAAGCTGATGAAATTCACACAGCTTAAGTCATGAAAGACCAAATTGAGATAATTTAAGCCCAGTCTGTAATTCTCTGAACAGAAGAACACACACACCCTTGCAGTTTAAAAAGGCAAAACCAGTGATGTGCAATTAAATAAACTTCAAGTTCAGAATGGCAAGACACTGCAATATTTATAATGTGTAAAGTTAATGTGTATTATCAAGAACTGTAGTATATGCTCTATTTCATCTGCTGAAGTGTGGAAGAAGATATCTGGGCTTGAAACATACAGTTAGGAGTGTGAAGTGTACTCTAGATTGGCACACTTATTCCTTTTGGCCTCAGTCTTTTTGATCCTAGCCATGAGGAGGGTACTCTGCATCCCCCATGTGGCATATAATCCTTCTCCATAATCCCTTTTCCTTTTGCAGGCACATTACATGTTTGCATGCTCAGTGGGAGCAAGGGAGAAGACAAGGTGAAGGAGGAAGGAAACTGGCAACAATAGAGTTCTTACCTTTATCTAGATTTTCTCCACTCTATAAACATTATAACAAATAGTAGAAAAGTACAGTTTATAAGATGTGCATTTTTATTAGACCTCTACAATGCATAATACCAGGAAAAAAAAGTATATAGTTTTGAGTAGAGGTTAGGACAATTGTTCAATTTCAAGTTTAGAATGAATGAACAACAAAAGGTCAAAAAAAACACCTCAGAAAAAATAATTCTTTTCTCTGAAAGGTATGCTGTGGTATTTGTAGTTAAACTTGCTTTAAGAACGTCACTTGTGCTCCTGCAAAAGATGCCATTGTCCGTGGAGCCAAATAATCCTACCACCACGGTACCAGGCACCTCAAGTCTCCTATGTAAACTCATGCATCTAATTCCTCCCTGGAGATGCCTTCCCACCACTTGGTTTATCTCTCTCAGCTGTATTTGTGGCCCAAATCACAGCTGGAAGACAGCTTGGCCACTGCAAATTCACCTACTGCTAAGACAGCAGTGAGATTGTAGGAGACAGTGCAAGGTCCTGGGGAAGAGGATCTCTTCCCTGGTGACGCATAATGTGACGGGGACACAATAACAGCATGGGAGGAGTACCAGACAATGTACTTGCATACAATGTAACAGGTTTGCTAAAACTTCCCATGATTTCACAGACAGAATTATTCAGGGACAATGTTCATAACTCTTTCACACTTATAATAAATTGAAAAAATGCTTTGCAGAGGTGCTTTATTACCACTCTGTCCCCAACATGCAACTTTTTGGAGAAAAAATACGGCAGTTCTAATCTGAAGTAATATAATATGGTACATCAAGAATTATTATGTAGATTATTGCCAAGCAAGCAAAGAGAACATTTTAACTAAGGAAAACAGTTATGTTACCTTCATAATACTGCACTTTGATTTTTTTTTCTTCTCTGTGAGCAAGGTTTCCTGTAATTTGTTTGAATATATTGCCATATTTGAATTAAAGAGTTTTGAAAAAATGCTGGCATGCAAGGTAATTTTATTTTAAATTCTAAATACATACAGACAGCTGTGGTGTCCACAAAGGAGTCCAGTATGAAATGGATGATGTTGTTGTGAGTGTGAAATAAAGTAGTTGTGCCACAGGCAGAAGTATATGTGGAGTATATAAACCAAATTGATCGCTAACGTATTGCGATTGTGTGAAACGTATGCTCTCAAGACAATTTCACATGAAAGTGATGGTACATCAGAGAAAACTACAAAAAAATAGCAGTAATATATTGACAGTTATGGACCACTTCAGAAATAAAGTAGGATGTGGGAAGACATTGATTCAACAATTTTGACGTAGTTGTCAAACATGTTCTAGGCCACACACTACCTTCTAATCACTTTTGTTCATCTTTCCATGAGTTAAGTGAAATTAATTGAACACAGGGTAAAAAGGTATTTCCTTGGTCTTGATGGAACAGATTGGATCTTTTATCTGGAGTCACCTTTTCAGTAGTCTTTACAGGATATTTTTATATTTTATTTCTTCCCCTGAGTGGAATACAAACTTTAAAGTCAACTTTCATTTATAACAGTCCTTTCTATTTCTGTTTCTAAAAGTTTATTTTCATAAAGTAGAACTGGCTGTAGATGAGCACTAATTTTTTTCTGTATTTTCTCTTCAGAAAATTAAATTAACAGAATTTATTAAATTAAAATATTTCTAATTTCATCCTCATTCAATGTTAAATGACAATGTTAAAAAAAATCCTCTTTTTTTTCTAATTATTTCCTCATTTTTGGAAGGGAGAGAGAAGAGGAGACCATGAGGAAAATGTTAACCTTACCTGTCTTCTTCTACTGCTTGACTGCTTGAGAAATACCGCTTAAGGTGTCATTCATCCCCATTCTCTTTATCTGGTAGAAATCCCTGTTTGAGCAAAATTTCTGAGGCACATCATAGTAATTCCATTAGGGAGAGTGAATCAAGAGAACTTGAACAGAACTGCAAAAGGAAACAAGCATTAATTAGTGTTTCTCATGAACAATATAACCGGAAATGAAAATATTAATTTTGGATAAAATTACAAAATACAGAAATTCTGCTATATAAATCCTCAGCAGAAATAAGATTAGTAGAAAGAATACTTTCCACAAAAATCTTGTAGGAAACCTCTTAATTTGTTCTAATTATCATATGTATTTACTTTAGCCACTGATTGTTGTGAAACAATATATTTCAAAATATTAAAATTAAAAGTCTCTGATGACAAAATCCGTCAAAACCAGTTTTTCACATAGTGTTTAATTTAGTGTTTAATTTCACATAAAGATAACAGTAATTTTTTTTCTAAGAATTTTTTATTTGGAAACAAAAATCTTCTGTTGCTCTGAGAAGGAAAGAGTACAAAAATATTAAAGTTTTATGTTTGGACAGGAAGTAGATTATCACTCAAATTTTATCATTCAAATGTTCCAGCATGCTGGAAGAATTAATTGTTGCATTAATTTATGCAACCACTTAATTGTCTTAATAATCCTCACAATAATAATTTTTCTGAAAGTATGACGATTTACTAAGCTCCATCTGCCATTCTTGGGCTTATTATTACAGAAAGATGCTCTCAGTTCACTTTTCTGGGTGTTTTTGTCATTACATTGCACACTGAAATGTCAATTTCTATCTGACACTGTAAAGAAGAGCAAATCTATTGGCAGTTTGCAGAGCTGATGATGTCACCATTTCATGTTTATCAAGGAGAAAGGCAATATTGTTTTTTTTCGTTGAAATAAAAATCCACGGAGTGACTATTCTGTTCAATCTAGCTTCATAACCGGGCTGAGCAGTGCTGGAGAGATAGGATGGATCTTTCCTTTCAAGTACTTACTGAGTATTGCAACAAGAAATTCAACCGGAGAGATAGTATACCTCCACATGTGTTGAAGGGAAATTCATAGAGCTGCACATTTTGACAATGATTTCATCACCATTATGTTCGTATGTGGTAAATGGAGTGCCAAAAATATAGTCTGTACTGCCTGCACAATGCTGACATCTACCCTGTCATAGCCAGTAGGTCAAATTGGTTCCACATGTGAAGAACTTCTGGTTTATGTGGCCCAGAATTTGTTCATACTTTTGGAAGAATCCCCTGCAATATTCTGAGTGTTTTCATTCCGTAGTTGGGTCATCAGGATAGGTGGCATAACTAACTTAAATTGCCTTTAGAACACCATTGTAAATAAAATAGATTTGTTTTCTCACTGGGAGAAAAATAGAACATTAATGTAATTACTGTATGTATTTTGCATTGCTTTAGTATATTGATTTACATAATTTACTCAATTTATTTAGTTGCCAAACAAGACTTGAGATGTGAATCACAGGTTTTCTCTTTACCACAGAGAACAAAAAATAACTTGCAGCAGTCTCATTAGTAGAGCTAGTAAGTACACTATAACAAAATTTTACCTGTTGCACTTAATTTTCATATCAGGTTTTCAAAATATCTTGAAATACATTTATTCACCATTTGGAAGACTTAAGTTTCACCTCAGGTTCCTCTATGCTTATTCATTTCTGAGAAGAGACTGTCAGATTTGCTGTACGGATTATAAATTTGGTCCAGTCTTAGATAAAGTAGTTTAAAGTAGTTCTGGAGCAAAAATATTTGCTGTACAATTTTTAAATGTTCTATTGTTTACTCTGAGGAAATACATTAGTTTCTGATGTTAAGCAGATGAAATTTGCTGATTTTATAGGAATTTGTTAGTTTTAGATGGGCAGATTAGTGGAGTTTTTATTCCTGGAGTTTTTATTCCCTAGGTCTATGAGTATTCAAACCCACAAAATGTACTGACATTTGAAAATTTGCAGTTTTATGATTCTGGATGCTACTCTGAAATTAATTTCTCTGAAATTTTTTAAAGTATATATTATCATTGATACTTTCAGAAAGAAAAAGTGAGGTAAAAATTTCAGAATAAATTCATTTCTGTTTTAAGTGAATATGCACCATAACTTGTTTATGATATTTGCCTAATACTAAAAATGTATATTATTTTAAAAATGTGACCTTCCAATTTATTTCTTTATTTATTTGTGGCTTGATTGTAAAACAACTCAGTAGGTCATCTGTATGACAAGAACTCTATGAAAAATATTTATTCAGTCCACAGTTCACAAGACTGATAAACACACTATGCTCAAATATTCATCTTTATATATTTTCCTTTTAAAATCTATTCCTCTGCAATAGCCGATATTTAGAACTGCTATTGGGTAGATACTTCAACAGCTGGTGTGCAGTAGACATTCAATATATACATCTGAGAGACAAAACTGAAACACTTTTTCTATTTTAGCAAAAGATTGGATGACAATCAGAGCAAGTATTACTGGAGGGCAAAGTGTCAGAAAAGCAATCAGGAGATAAGCAGATAAAATGGTGGCAGAATGGTATCACATATCAGATGAGACTGTGAAGTAATGATCAAACAAGGCTAGAGAAAGATGGGATGGACGTAGAGAATGCTTCTGTCACTGACTCTCCCAAATGGCTTACAGTACTTGGTATAAGTCTGCTGAAGAAAAACAATTTGACTGTATGGTACAAAAAATGACACTTGCCACAAACAAAACTTCAGAACTGTATTGTATGGCATTGCAATAGATATCATCCCATTTGCCAAGATTATCTTCATTAGGTGAATATAATATTATTTGAACTAATTGTTAGTCTCAGAAGTATGTAATGGAGGACATGACACAGATCATTAGTATGAAGAAAGCATCCAACTCAGAAAAAGCAGTCTTACAATTTTTAAATAAACCAAAAAATAATCTGAAATAGCTTGAATTTGTTTGAAAATTCACATTGTTTGCTTGGTAAGATATTTAATGGTATCTGATGATTTTGTGCTACCATGGGATTGAAAAATTATTTCTGTAGATTCATTTTCTACAATTTGCTATGGTCTGCAGTAATTAGCTATTTTGTTATGAATTCAACTTATTTTACAGCGATATAAATTCAGAATTATTCCAGTGATTTCTGTGGACTGACTCTGGATAAAGTGAACGGGTCTTGGCTACATTTTTGCAAATTAAGGCAAACGGACCAACTGTAATGAAATATTCTGCAGTTTTTCACATTCTTTTGACTATATAATACTTTATACTACTTGATAATACCTGAGGTAAAACAATTAATAGGTTTTAGATGTCAGATTTGTTGTTTAGTCATTTTCTTAGATGATGTGTTATTTTAGTGGTTTTGTCTGGAGACATTTGTTACACTAGAAGTTCAGACATGGACAGCTGTATTGAAGTACGTTGAAGTATGTTTCTTCTAATTTTTTGCTTTTTAGCAAATGCATAGTACAGTGATGGATTGGTGAATGCTGTATGCTTCATCGAAGTGCCTGAAAAAGGCATAAACAGAGAAATATTATACAGAAATTCCTGTATAATGGAGTGTCTTTTTCAAAAATATACAAATTTGCTTCAGAGTTAGATTTCAGAGAGAAGATAATAATCTACACCATAATTTATACAGCTCAGAGTCTTCAAAATATTTTTGTGGCTAATCATTAGGACTATGTATTCATCATTCTCAGTGTAACTCAAATTCATATTTTTCACATTAAGGATTTTTAAGAAAAGTCTTAAAAAACTATTGAGGAAATGTCATTACCCTTGTATTCATTAGTTCAGTGTTTAAGGTAGTCATCCAGAGCATGAAAAGATCTGCATATTCCTCTTCTATCTAATGCACATACTAACTATTTTGGCCACCATAGAGTCATAGAATCATAGAATGGTTAGAGTTGGAAGGGACTTTAAAGATCATCAAGTTCCAAGCCCCCTGCCATGGGCAGAGACACCTTGCATTAGACCAAAAGCCCCATCTAGCCTGGCCTTGAACACTTCCAGGGATGGTGCATCCACCACTTCTCTGGGCAACCTGTTCCAGTGTCTCACCACCCTCACACCAAAGAATTTCTTCCTAGTCTCTAAATCTCCCCTCTTTCAATTTAAAACCATTACCCCTTGTCCTATCACTACACTCCCTGAAAGAGTCCTTCCCCATCTCTCCAATAGGCCTATGATGTAGAATATTCTGGGGTGAGTCTGTTAAGAGCTGATTTGGAATCAGTGACTATGAAAAATATGGTGTCACAGAGCAGTCCCATAAAGTGTGGTTGAGCCTGAGTTAGATCCCATCCTCCAGTCCAGGACCAGCAGTTCTGAACTTAGAATCATAGAACTGTAGAACCATATAACAAGCCAGGTTGGAAGGGACTCCTAAAGATCATCTATTTCAACATTTTGCGGGAAATATAACCTGGATAAGATTATCTAGCAATCCAGTAATTTCTCAAAAATTTCCAGTGATGGGCACTCTACCAGGGTCCTGGGGAGTTTGTTCCAGTGAATGGTTGTTCTCACTGTAAAAAAAAATCTTTCATATATTATGATGAGACCTTGATGAAATTTGACTATTGTAATCAGAAGCTGATCAGAGTCTTCTTCCAAGGGATGTCTGAGATGAAAACACAGGACAGAGAAAGGAGAGTCAGTTTCAGGCAAACTAAAAGAAAAACATCAAATTGAATGAATCACTCAATATATATTTTTCTATAGCCTGAAAGAAAATGTAATATTTTGTTTGGTCTTTTACCCATCAGTTTTGACCAATTTTTAAATAGGAGTGTTTTAAAAGAGCCCAAACATTGGCTTTTCAAAAACCCATAGCCTTTTTTCTTTGAAAATGTGGAAATAAAATAAATAAAATACTTTGACACTTTCCAGAAGATGTCATTTTTTATTTCATTTGCTGATTTCAACTTGAATTTGTATACAGTTTTGCCTTTCCCGCGGCTCAGTTGTTTCCATTAATTTGTGAGTACTATGGGTGAATTAAGTCGGACCGAATGAGTCTGTCCTGCTGAACCATTCTCTGGACACAGGTTAGCTTAGAATGGCACTATATTCTACTAATATGATCTTTTTCTTGATAGTTAACAGTCTCAATGGGGACATGAAATGCCCAAGTTCCAGATCTTGTTCAATTAATGACTCTTGATTGAAGATATCAGTAGAAAATAATATTCTGGCAGTTAACTCATTTTTCTGGGAGTCAGCGGTGTGGTTTAAAATTCCATCAGAGGAGAGCAATCAGATGGAGACTTTAATACCCTGGCTAGGGATACTGCCTACTATTTATTAGGTGAACAAAAGGAGAAAAGACACTTTCTTCTCACCTGAAAATATAGTTCATACCCTCCTATTTTTCTTCTGAAAGTCATATCTGTAGGCAAAACTTGTTCTACGAAGGAAAGCCTACAGAACGTAAGAAAAAAATATTCAGTACCTAACATGTAAACTTAGAACTGTTTAAGATTTTCAATTAATATGACAGTTTGATATATTTTGGCTTGAATTATTGCACTCTTGAAAATGCTGCCAGTTATTTATTAACTGGTGTTTGCTTTTTAGTTGACAGTGGTTTATGCATTTTTTAGAAAAAAAAAAAAATAAGTGGTGTTTCCTGGTGCTTCTCCTTCAGCTATAACACAACAGCCCTTTGGAGGAATGACTGTAGCTTGAAAGAGTAGAACAGAGAAGAAGCTGCTTCAGGCTTTGCCTATTGCCTCCATGCTTGGCATGTCTCTTGCAGCTCTTTTGTTAGAGGGGCCTGATAAAGTTGACTGGAGTAATCTGGGAAACATGAAATACATGTTTATCTTTACAAAAGTAATTAATATTCCTACTTGCCAAACCTGGTTTTCTTCAGAAAAATACTGTAAGGCAGTAATAATTTATTTTGCTGCAAAGATACATTTGTAGTCTATTATTAATATATGAGAGAACAAATCAATGTTTCTGGTCATTTAGAAAAGCATCTTTGATTTTTAGTTTGCCATTGGTAATAGTGAGTATTATTAATATGCATACAGGATAGTGTTCTGTAATAACTATACAGAAGATATATTCACCTTCACAGTGTTTTACAAACATTGAGGAGTAATCTGTAGGATGCAGCTGGAGCAGACAAGAAGGGCAGAAATGAAATTTTCATTTAAGAAATTTCATTTCAGAAATGAAAGAACAGGTACCTTGAACTGTCTGGAGGCAGGAATGTATTTGCATTTCCAATATTCTCCTGGTTTGGGTTTTCTACTAGGGGAAGCATCATTATTCCTATAATTAAAAGATTATTTTGGGCCATATACTAAGGCACCAAAAGTAATGCCTTGAGGAAAGGATATGATTTGCAGCCCTCCTCGATCTCTCATTGAGGTAAATCTGCCACCAGTGTCCCGATCTACCACTGTTGTTGGACATCCTTTAATGAAGAACTGGAGATATCGGTGTTGTTTTTGCCCACATCATCTCAGCATTCTAAACTGTGGAAAGTGGGATTTTGAAATGAAAGAACTACATGTTTAGCTTTTGTTATTTTGTATGAGAAGCTTTGGAGGTTCCACCCCCGGAATTGTTCAAGGCCAGGCTAGATGTGGCTTTTGGTCTAGTGGGAGGTGTCCTTGCCCACAGCAGGGGGGTTGGGACTAGATGATCTTTAAGGTCCCTTTCCATCTAAACCATTCTATGATTCTATGAAAATATTAATTAGCAGATCAAAATTGCTTTCATAAGACTGTGTGTACCTGCACCCTTAGAAGCAAATTCTCAGTTTCTGTTGCTTGGGAAAGAAATATATTGCACATGACAGATGTTCAACACTTCAAATATGTACTATTTGGTTATGTCCATAGAAGCATTTTAAATAAGCTTCTGTTCTATTGTTTCTGAATTTTATTGCAGAGAGCTGATGCTTTCAGTGGAAAGTAAATAAGAATGACAGCACTTCTAGTATGCGGAAAAAAAAGGTACAAGCTGTTCAAGGATGTGTAAAAATGCAGATTGACACAATGTGAGTCAATATTACAGAAACCCTTCATGCAAAGCAAATAGTAATGCCATGATAAACAATAGACTGAATATAGGGAAATGACTATTTTATTCATAGTGAGTCATATAATTATTTTTTAGCTGTTTCAATATTAGTGTATATTCTACTAACATGGGAATTTTGGACATAATTTCAAAACAAAAACACTTCCTGTAGAGCAAACCAAAAATTAAAACCAAACTGTGTCACTTAGATTGAATGGTTTGAAGTATGACATAGATAAATTACGCTCATCAGTAGAGGAATAGAAATTGATTCATAGGATCCCAGAATGTCTGATGTTTCATTCTGCTTATCAGGTAGGAAGGAGAGATACACGAATTGAAGATAAGTGTAGGAGCTCAAATCACAAAATTTACAGCTGATTGGACCTGTGGTATTGCTCAGGGCTTCCACCTTTTGCTGTGTAACTCTCTGCAGTCAGCTAAATGACTGTTTCTTGGCACTAAATTTCACTGCCGTTTTTATTACCAAGTGGCTGCCATTGAACCCCTTGTGGTGCTATGCTCACTTTCAGCATCTTAGCAGATCCTTCCACTTTCCACCTGTCCTCGTTAAGACTAATCCACAAATTTCACAGTTACAACCAAGATTCTGAAAGGTATGAAAAGGTGTTGTAATTTAGGGATCAAAAATCTAAAAAAAATACTGCTCTTTATAAGCTTGTTTTTTCCAAAGTTTCTGAAAAAAAAAGGTTTGAATAGGGTAGTTTTAAAATGTATCAGAATGAGTCTGGTATTTGTCTAATTTAGAGAGCTTTACTTCTCAGTATTCTGAAAAGAGTAAGAAATTATTAATTTCTTTGTCTGTATTTTACATAGCTTGTTGCTGGTGGTGCTGGTAAAACCCACTAACTCTTCACAGTCAGTTTAGTTTAGGCCATCATAAATAAACTTTTTAATATCAGCATATTTTGTTACTTTGCAGTTCTCACTTATTTTCCAAATCCCTTCTGTGTAGAACAGCATGGTCTTTTGACATTTTAGCGACATCAATATTTAATTATATTCTGCTGCAAAACCTGACCATGTTATTCCTGCTATTTCTTATCTCTCAGGTCCTCTTTCAAAGAAATTCCCCTCTTTCACTGTGTCCGTTTAGCTTCCTATGACTATTTTGTAAAATATTCCATCATTTTTATTTTTTTTTTTTTTTTCCACCACTGACCTCATCTTCTGTGATGAAGTAACTGAAACAGTTCTTCATTGGTGGGATTTTTGTGTTTCCTGCTGGTAGTTTGTATCTTTAACTCCAGATAAATGTCCAGGTTATAAAATACATTGCTGTGACACAGCTTTGATATTTATGGTTAAGAAAGTTAGATTTCTAAGGTTAAAATAAAACTAAAGTTGGGTAATAAGAATGACTGCATGTTTCCATGGACTCTGTGTTGTCATCACATGAAAGCTAATCACACTTGACAGCTGAGGAGAAATCCATGGTCTTTCATCATTGAGTTGCATCCTACCTAATGTAATCCAATTATTTCATACAGATTTTGCTGGGGAAAAAGGACTACAAGGCAATCACAAATGAAACCTGCATATCTGGTTTGAAATTCCTGCCATCTACTTCGATATCAACTTGTGTATTATCTCAAATGTCTTTTAAATGAGTTAAATCCTGCCCTTTATCAGATTTCACATGTTTTTTTAAAAATGAAGGAAAATGAGGGAGGGAATGGAGAGTATTACTTTTCATAGATTAAACATGAGAAAATTGATGTACAATGATTGCCCCGTCAAATATCAGTATCTGGATCTATGGTAAACCCAGTACTAGAACCCAAACTTCTAGCTCTCAGAGCCCAGTTTTAGCTATTATAAAAATACTGCTTATGTCAGTTAGCTCAGAGATGCCAGATTTATATACCACATCAAGTTTCAAAAGTGCAATGAGAGCAGAAATGCTTCTCTCACTGATAAAATATTCATGCCGAAAACTGAGATACTCAGGAAACCATAAAAAGACAGAGTTCCCTTCGAAAACCATCTCAGTGACATTCCACATCCTCTCTCTCTTACTGCTCTCTCTTACTGGTTAAATTAATAACACATCATTCAGTGCATTAAGCTTTATATTTAACAAACAACAATGAAAATATTACATTCTATACAGAATCCTATACAAGAAGTAGTGTAAGAGAAACATTGTCAGAAAACTTCCTGAATTTCCTGAGTGCTGCCTGTCTCAGCTGTATAGTAAAACAAGGTGTGTCTTGCCTTTTGTATCCCCAAATAAATTCCTCCCCTGTGCTGGTGACAAGGCAAAAGAGATTAAATGCTGAAAAAATCTCAGGCTATATCAATCAGCCTCTTTTTCTTGAGGCCATGTACTGCATGTGATGAAAGAAGCTGGCTTATCTTTTCCTTCACCTGGTGCTTCCAAACTCCTATCTGGGGGCCTGACATCCAGGACACCCCAGGAAGCTCCTAAAAAGAATTAATAACCAAAGAGAATGTTCCTCGTACATAATTGCTATGGGTGTAAAGGACTGTTCAGTACATCTCAGCCTCAGACTCTGTCCTGTCCTATGGCTCGAATCTCTAGTTTGACATTCCTTGTATGTTTTTGCTATTGACTGGAATCATTTGGCATAGTTTTATGGTACAAACTTAAAATAGCTTTTCAAAGGTTATCCAGTATGCCAATAATACACATGGCAGGAATCTGTCTTTATAGGCCTTATGAAAAATAAAGCAGGAACTCAGGCAAGCACACTCTTCGGGTTTAAATTAGGTACAGCAAGTAAGCCACATGGAATCGATCTATACACAAATATCAAACCTGCTATGCATGAACTGCCCAAACCTTCAGCAGGTTACCATCTTTTCATCCTTTTACTGAGAATTTCTGCTGCAGACATATTTTTCTTTATCTCCTACATCAACCACAAAATCCTTGCTTATGTCTGTGTAGCATAAGTCCCATGAAAAGACAATGCTACAGGAAAAAAGCCTGTACGTAAAAAATATATAATTCTCAGCTGTGACAGGTAGCTGAAGCAATTTTGCTTTTAGGATGAGTATCTCTATACCATAACGTGCACTGTAACTGACACTAAAATCCAGTGAAGTAAAAGTTAAAGATCTCATCATACTGGGTGAAACCCAAAGTTCATTTGTTTAATTTCTTAATGGTAATAAACTTCCCAATGGAAGACAAAAGCTTCTAGTGGCAGTCACAATGGTTTCTTTAATACTACTAAGAAAAACAGAATATATTCTTTTCCACTGTGCTGTAGCTTGATGCTAGCATATGTATCTTTGGCACTTAGAATAAAAATAAGGCAAAAAGATTTTGCTAAGGCTTAGAGGTTTCTGGTGTGACTGGGTCCCACTGTCCCAAACAAAAAAGCTATGCCAGGGCTGACAGATGTGAAATAATCTGCAGTTTGTTTTATCTTTCCTCATTTTATTTCACAGCACTTTTGATAGTAATAAATTTTTAGTGTACAGCTATGTTCTGGATAGTTTTGCGACAAATGTAAATGTCTTTTTTTTTTTTTTTTTTTTTTTTTTACATCAAGGCCATTGTACAGCAGTTTCTTAGGGTATTGTATTGTAGTAAATTATGCAGGTATATCTTCCCAGGGTGTTATATTGTATAAAGTTACATGGGAATGTCCCTGCATTTATTTTCATGAAATGTCCTGTTATTGGGCCAATTAATGATTATGCGATTTGTGTTTTGACAACAATCATTGTAAGAGAAAAAAAAATGAGGTTACAGAATACTGACTCATCATTCAACCAAGGCAGAAGCAAATCAGCTTTCCTCATGTGCACTTCTTGTTTCTTCCCTGCACTTCACTGAGCCTACCCTCTGCACCCTTGCACTCTTTCCAGATCACCAGCCCCTCTCATTACCTATATCCTATACCTGTTACTTCACCAGAAGTAACAGTAGAGGACCAACTTCCCTCATTTCCTTCCAGGATCACTTCCATGTAAACTTTCATGTTCTCTACTGCAGTTTAACGACTTGCAAAATGATATTTTAAATCAGATTATTCTAAAATCGCTAAACTCTGTAAGCTATTATAGGAGAATTCGATTTTTTGGATATTTGCTGAGGAATGATGCTATGGGTTATTCATACTACTTTTTCAGCAGTTTAGGAGCATCAAAATATGATGCTTGATTGGAGATATGTATTTTTTTCTCTCCCTTTCCCTTTCTAAGTGTACTTTTGAAGCAGAAGATGCATTTCTTAGTACTTATCTGAAATTTTACCTGCTGTTCATCCTTCCATTTACTTGTTGCTATCACAGATCCTTCTAGCAGCCATTTCACTTTAAATATTCTAATGCAAAAGCTTTGGGTAGTAATTCTTAAAGGTAAAAGAATCCTCCTCTTAGGCCAAAACAAAGACCTATCTAAATCAATATCCTATCTCAAGAAAATAGCAGTTAGGTAGGGAAATAACAACACAAGCACTTTGTAATATTCTGTCCAGCCTACAGTTTATTGCAGCTCAAGACTAAGTACAGTCTTGGGTATTTTTCTTCTTATGAAGGGAACTAGCACAATATGAAGCTCATTTTTAAAGGTAATTATTTTTATGAAGGTTTCATTATTTTTTTTTTCAAAAATGTGCCGTATAAAGAAGCACATGAAAAAGCCTTGCTATTTATTAAAGTCTAAGTGGATCAAACATAAATTTGCACAGAGTTTAAGGTTGTTAACTAAGTTATCTAAGTAGGGGTTTTCGCTAGACACTTTGGAGTGGATTTGTCTACGTGGATTTGTAAGGACATTGCTGAAACATGACATTACTGCTTAAATTGTACATATATTACTACATACACTGTTTTCTTAAATTAATGAAAAAAATAATAATGGCTAGGTTGTGTTCTGGCATAGATCATCTTTCCCTTTTTAAAAGCGGATTAAGCAGGTAGCAGAAAAGACTGTTTCAATTTTTGTTTAGCTCTGCATAACTGTAACTAATCATATCATATAAACAATCCATCTCTGTTTCAGGCATTAATTTTGTGGCCAGTGATTCAAAACAAGTTCTGTTTTCCTTAGAATTGCATTAAAATTGGGATTATTATCACAAAAAAATGAATACTGCTCGAGTTCTTTCTGTGGGTCCAACACAAAATTTGTATTTCTAAAGAAAAAGTGCATTGGGAAAATAGGAATAGAAGCTGTTGTCAAACTGGAACTCATGGGCTTCACAAATCTGTTTTGTGTGCCACTTCTTTCTTTGAGGTATGTCAGAGAGAGAAACTTTGGGAAGCAACTTCTCACCCTTCTGTATGAGAAGAAATAATGATAATGAAATGCTCATGATTATTTGTAGTAGCTATTTCCTCACTTGGTTTAGACCTCTACCAAAAATACTATAGGAAACAAAAGTGAGAATGACCAAAAGTCAATTATTGTTTACTCTCCTAAGAGAAACTACGAGGTAAACAAAAGTTATATTTTATCAAACTGCAATGCCTAAAAATACTATATTCGTGCTTTTGGAAAAAAGGGAATATTTTCCTAGATACTGTTTATGCCCATTACCCAACTGAGGAGGCAGATGTTTACAAAGACTTTCAATTGGTACCTTTTCAATCTTCAGAGTGATTGCAGTGTGGAAATGGATTTTCTGTTTTATCAAACATGAGGCAATACTTTCCTTTTTTCCTATTAAAAATAAATTGTTGTTATTGTTTATTAATTTAGAAATGTTCATAAGCTAATGGCCTAATTAGACTCAGAAAAAGCTCATTGTGCTGCCAAAATATTGAAATGGATTGAGAGGAACTAGTAATGGGCATGTACTTTTGTCAACACTGCAATTGGCAGAAATGCACTAAAAAAATTTTCAATCTGTGTGCCAAAAATATACAGTTTATATAGTTAGATATGCTGCAACTGAGTGCCAAAGAACATGAACAGTCTTTTAATAAAGGCAGATATAAAATGACTATTCCAAATAAAATATTCCTTCTTATTTTACTAGGCTGTAGTTATTGGTTCATTTGTGGAAAGTTGCATGAAAGTTCAGAGGAAAACAAAACTAGTCTTTATTGTGATACGTGTTGCTTTTTTATATGCTTATCCTTTTCATATTGTAGACATCAATAAGAGATTTGTCACCTTACAGTTGTCTCCCGATTCTGCATTATTCTTGCATGTACTACCTCTAACTATTTCCAAAATACATTTTGTAAAAGAACCCACCAAACAAACAACAAAAAAAAATCAAGTCTTGGGAAGATGTGACCATAAAAATGTAAATATCAGTCTAATGGCTTTTTTGTAGTAAACATGAACTACAAGGTTCCCTTTGTTGCCCCAGTCTCTAATACTTACCCATAAGCTTTCCACATGAGCATGGCTATTCTTCAGAGACAGCTCTTCAAATTCAATCCATTTCTTGATGTGGAGGGCAACGCTTGTACCCCCCTTTCCTCACCTGGCCCTTCTGACCAGCCTGTAGCCATTGATAGCCGCCCTCCACCCATGAGATTCATTCCAGCAAGTTTCAGGAATGGCAACTAGGTAGTAGATTTTTAGTGGCACAGTGGCTTCCAACTCCTCCTGTTTATTGCACCACCCGTTGATATAGAGGCACTTCAGCTGAACTGTTGGCTGTGACACCTTCTTAGAGGAGCATCCCTTAATTCCTTTGAGATGTTTCACTGGTGTTTCCTTATTACCTCAGGAGCCTCTGGCTCATCTCTGTAGGACTTCAAGTGTGCTGCAGATAGCCAGCACGTCTCAGAGCAACAGGCTGTGGGCCCTCATTAGCACCCTGTACCTCTAACCTCGGCATGTTATTCCACAGCTTGGCACAGGCAAGCCTAATATTATCGCCCTCCCCGATTCAAGCCTAGTTTAAAGCTTGTGAGCAAAGACCCTCTTCATCCTTTAGAAAGGTGAATCCCTTCCAACGTCAGCAGGTCTGGTGCCATGAACGCTTCACTGTGTTTACATAGATTGGTCCTGTAATAACCTTTCTCTCATGTATTTGAAAGAATATATACGGATTGCATCACCTGGATGTGACAGCCTCAGAAACTCTTGGGGAACTGCCCATTCCTATTTACTCAGTTAAATTAACCCAAGAATAAAATGATAGGTGACTAGTTCACAAATGTGAGATAATTTTGCATAGCGGTATACTGGACCAGAGTGAATTACAGTGAAGGATGAGAAAAGTATTTTGCTACCAGAGTGTAATTGCTCATTAGTACCCAGCTGCTCGCAGTTCCCAAATTCAACATAAGAATCATAAGTCGCAAAGGGGGGCTCTAGTCCTCAATTTGGTGTGGGCGGAGTTATTTTTAGATGATAATTTTCCTCCTATCTTGGAGTATTGCCACTGGTAAACTTGTTTCTTATTTGTGTCAGAAAGACTTGTTTTCCTGGTCTGTTTTGTTCTGGCCTGATCTCACCCACGTGGAGTTCAGGGACGGTCAGGGGAGAAACGTTCCAGTGATTCAAAAATACATCGGTTCTGTTGCAGTTATATTAAGGGGCAACAGCATGTCATCTTATGAAAGTTCAGTGGCACTTTTCTGTTGCACTTGAGTTGTAGATAAACTAAAATACGTTTCGTAGATAAACTAAAATCTACTGTTTCTGATAAGCTACATGGGATATCTACTAATTAATCAGACTTCGTTATAAAGCCTAATACATAAAGAAGCAGAGTTTGTAGATAAAGGAGCAGAGGTTGATGGTTTTGAACTATAGCAGAATGACTTACTTTCATTTCACTCCAAGGACTACACAAGGCTGATGTAACTTGCTTGCACTTTAACAGAGTTGAGGCCCTTGAGATCTAGCCCTTATTATGACACTTGTTATGTCTTTTCCTGATTTTTTCCTGCTACCTGTCTTACCTTAGAGGAAGGTTCCTCCTGCCTTCTCACGGGGTTCCTATTGCTCCTAAAACTTCAGGCTTCCAAGCTATTTAGGTGAAAATGCTTCTAATGGGCAGCCTATTACTAAGCAATGTCACTGGTTCATTGCAGCTATAAGATGAAGCAACAATCCTTTCTGTTTCTTCAAATTTAAATGGCTAAATTACAAAACTCCTTAGAGGAATTGCACCTTAGTGTTGTTTACCGTGTTTTTTCTCTAGCTTGTTTTATTTAATAGATTTTTAATCAAAATCATTATAGCATTATTGAGTTTAGGAATATAATGTGTCACACCACTCTGGATTAATTGCAAAAGTATACAGTCTAGTTAGCTGTATAGCCAAGATGCATCATCAAGTGAAATGTGCACCAAAGATACATATCCAAAAAAGATGTTAGGAGGAAAACAATGAGATAATAGCAAGTTCAGGTCCGGGTAAGAAACCGAAGGAATGGAACAAGAAGTAGAAGGACTGCTGACTAAAATGAATAGGGAGGAGGAACAGGGGACAAGGATGACAAAATGGAGACATTGAATGTTGACACAGAGAAATGAGGGGGTGCAATAAATAAAAGAAAAACAGAAGAAAATTAAGATTTCTTTTCTCTTTGATGACAGTGTTATGCTGAACAATGATTCATCACTCCTGACCTTGAAAGTACAGTACTGATCTTACATTGATTTAATACTGCACACAGCTACTCCCTTGCTTCCCTTACGCTCATGTGCAGTCAAAGGGAGGTAGATGCAGCAGTGAGGGGCAAGCTCAAATTCTTTCATTGCTCATGGTAAACAGGGTACAAAAGGACGTGAGTGCTGCAGTGACACGTAAAAGACATAACCTAGATACAGAGCAATCAATTACCTTCCTTTAGTACCTCCCAGATGGCTATGTTACATTTTGAAGTTCATCAATCAACTCAGTTCAGGACTTCACGGTGTAGTATCTGTTCTGGGAATTGCAAGTTCTATGCCCCATGGACCCTTATTCATTCACTATCGTGCAGGAAGGAATCTTATTTTTTCCCAGTCATTGTATTCCTGGAAGGAAGTGATCTGTGCTCGCTGCAAGATCAGAGCTCATACCACTTTCACAATTTACACTCTGTCTTCCTTTGCAACGCAGTCTTTTAATTGCTCACTAGGTAGTTAAGGAAGAGAAAGGAAATGCACCAGTTTTGCATTAAATATCAATATTGGGAAGGTTACTAGCTTTATTTGAAACTGTGAACCCATTTTGAGAGATCATGATTGATGTTTAATATAAATAAGCTTGAAAAATTATGATCATCTTAATGCTGCCATTCTCTGTTCTCTGATTTCTGTTCCACAGCACCAAATCAACAGTGTCTTAATCAAGAAACTCTACTGTATTTTTTATTACAATTTAGTGATAATATAGTGCTGTCTGGGAGGGACTGAAGACTTGACCACAATTTATTCTCCCTAAAGATTTTATTCAGCTTTGAGGAAGGCATGGAGAAAAACATAATTATGTTGTTAAAACTCTGTGACAGGAATTAAAAGGCAAAGAGTATCAGAGTATTAAAAATCGCTGAGTTACTCTATCTGTAAGTTACATTTACTGTAACTGATCCCAGCATAAAGCCTGTAATTTCAGGATAAAAACATAACTCATCTTTGGGTTAGTCTGTTTTCAAATTATTCCATTTATATTACTGAATATAATGTATACACTATAGGCAGACAATTCATTTAAAAGAAAAATCATGTTGGAAGAAAAAAATATCTTCTGCACTTCTTCTGCCTGCAATATTTCTTCTGAAAATGCCAGTGCAATTTAAAATATTTTTTTTCATAATTATAATCCTTGATCAAAGGATTGTGAAGCTTGCAAAACAGATGACATTCCCAGATTAAACTCTTCAGCAGTCGCTTGATAAATTTGATTTTAAATTTGCTTAATCTATAAGTGTCTGTTCAGTCTGAATTATTTATTATGATGAGATGAATATTTATATTCACATACTGAAGAAATAAAAGGTAACTTAATATGTCAATTACTAATAACAATTTGCAGGAAATAGTGAAAATGTACTGATAACGTGTAGAGTTTTGACATGGCTGTTAAAAGCTATTCCTGGGAATAACAGAACAGTCTTGATTTTTAGACCTTAGTTCATAGTGGCCAGTCGAATCAGGAAGTTAATTTATTATAATAATGTGAATCTGACAAACTCAAAGAAACAGTACATAAAGTCTTTCTTCCCTTAAGTCATCTCATTCAACAGTTCTTCACAGTCCCAGTACAACACATGTTGCAGGATGAAGTTCACTTCATTCTTACTCAGGTTGGCAGTTTGACAATAATTAACAAGCATTGGGTTGTCCATGTGATGTTAAGTTATATTTATTGAGACTCAATTCCAGCTGGTGCCAGAGTGGATACTTTCTATTGATAGATCTATGCCTGTGGGCACATTTCTTAAAAAATGTTAAATGGTAAAAAAAGTGGTATGGCAGAAGCATATTTTTGCTGTCACAGTTTCTCAAGAGAGTACTTTCTTTGGTGTACTTAATAAATTCAAACAGAAAGACTATAAACTGTATATTCTAGCATAAATTTTAACTAGCTGGATTAAGATAATATTGAATTTCTTATATTAATCTCTGCATGGGAGATATTAATTGTTCAGTAAAGCATTCGTTCCAGACTCTTACTATCACCTGGGGAAGAGGGAGAATGAATAAAAACAATTTTTCCAGTCTCTTATTTGTTTCTGTACCTTCTTTTAGACAACTTCTCTGTAACAAATACCAATGAGGCATAAAATAGAGATATGATTTATTGGGAAAATTCTGACAAACATCTATCATATAACAAAACTCTAAATCAATAAAATTTTATGATTATGGCCTCATTTTGAGTTTTCCTGTTAATATTCACAGCTAAACTTTACCCACAGGGTCTCACATAGATAGTTGAGTATGAAACAGAATTCTTTTTAATTCTTACAAACCTTAATACTTGTTTTCCATGAGCAATCACAAACAAATTTATTGAGAGAATCGAATTTATTGTTCCAAAAATCAAACAAAGAAATAACCCAGCTGCTTTAATATCAAATAATTGTACAGTATTATCCTCATGATGATTTATTTTTTTTCATAGAAACAAATAGATGTATAATATCCAGGAATAAACATAACTGGGGAAATGTGTGACTTTCAATTTACAATTCCTGAAAAGGAAGAAGGGTGAATTTAGAGCAATTTGTTGATTACAATGCAAGACATGTAGTAAAAGACACTGTGTAAGCAGAATTACTGATATTAAGATCTCTGAACTTCTCTTAATGTAGATGTATTTATGCCTTAACCTGCCTTCCCATGGCTTGGGTATATCACAGATAAATTGAATGGATATTTTTGAACCAGGATATTAAACACATGTTCAGCTACTTTCTCCTTTTTTTCAAATTTTCATGTAACTGTCATTGTCATCTAGTAATGTAGAGTTAAGATTCAATAAATTAAGTTTAACATCTGTGAATTTTCTAATGTACAGTTAATGATATGAAACTCACATCCTGAGCAAAGTCATCTTAAATCATGAGAAAAGCAGATACCTGTGATTTCAAAATTCTGACTATTTATGAGACTGGAGTGTGATATGATGAGATGAGTGCATCTTTGACACATTTCAGGAAGGAGGATAATCTCTGCTTAGTCCACAATGACAAATATCAAAGGTGCATCAGAACAGGCTCTGAGGAAACATTACTCATCTATGAGGAATTCTTCAACTAAATCCCAGTCAAATTCCCGAACAGCTTCCTCAAGATATCATTCTCTGATGGACAAAATTATTAGGACAGTAATAAAAAGTGAGAACATAGGCTAGCAAAGCACGGTCAATATGGTTGTTGAATTCTCTCCTAAAAAAAATACAGGAAAGCCAACAGGGACCTACTCATCATACAGTGCTGGATGACAATTTTAGTTCATGCAGGCACTCTTTTTCTTAAGAAGGAGTCATACACAGAGAGCAGGATCTTGCCAAACTGAAAAAAACCAACCACCACATTTCACTTATATGACAAAAAATTTAGGACAATAGCTCAAGATTTGAAGGACTGGGAGCAACAGATACATGTGATCATGCTTTTATGTCAACCTGAATAATACCATAGCTAAAGAAAAGCTTCAATAGGAATTTACAAAGGGAATGAACATAACAGAAACTGAAAGCAAAACTACAATGACAAATTGACCAAAGGATCAAATTTATGGAAAACGAAGGTGATGAAGCAAAAATGAAAACTGTAGAAGAATGGATAGTGAAAAAAACATTTTCTGTCCTTTTGAACAGATGGGACTTCCAGTTTGTGAACTGGATTGTATTCCATTGTACACCGGTAAAAATTGACAGTGCAGCTTAGTGACAAAAAATAGATTTGAACATATTCCTTCCCTCTGGATTGTATCAAGAAAACTAAATGCTATGAGGAAAAAAATTATTTAGAATATGCAAAAGCTGTGGAAATCATGCAGCTATATATTGCATATAATTTAATCTGTACAAATGAGCAATATCCCTCAGTCGAAATGTACTAATTTTTTTAAAATATATCTTTGTGTCTGTGGGCAACTCAGTGTATAAAGTTGTGTAGTTTTTGAGGTCTTTGAGATATACTGAGGAATATGTGACAATCCAGTGGCAGACTCAGGGAAAAAAAATGAGGATTCAACCAAAGTTACAGTGAGGGCACATTATTTTAGCTAGCATTTTACTTCTTGGTAGTCCAGAAATTTCAGCATTGATTGAAAAAAAAAAAAAAGAATTTTAAGTACACTGTGCTTTCTGATATTGTAATTAGCACGTTATCTAATAGAAAAATAATTATTCTGAAATTATTCACAAATTTTATTAGCAATAATCTTGATATTAGCAAGAAATCCCGATATTAGTAAAAAATAAGAAAAGACATGATTAGGCATCATGAATAGTTCTGAGGAATTCTGATCTTTTTTTTTAATAGTTCCACACAAAATTCAGTATTTTAAAAAGTGATTTAGCACATAATTTTATGTCTCTTACCTGTGTGAGATTGCATTCTAGGTTTTGCAATCATTTTGTTCCCAAATATCATGCATATGCAGGCAAAATTAAATATAAGTAATTGAACATATTGCCTGATATTAAATAGCAATTATATCTCACTGGAGCATGGTACTTCAGTAGCAGCAGAACCCAAAGCACAAGCATAAGAAACACTTTTGCTGCTCAGTGTTCTTCCCTGCCTCTTATATTGTTCCATTTTCTGTTCAGCTGCTGGAATTTAATTTTTTTTATCAATTTACATAAACAAATAAATTTTTTAATGCCACTTCAAAGATATCTAATGATTTAATTTCTAATTTCAAGATCTTTACTTCAGTGGATCTATTGCTTCAATCAGCACTGAAGCAATTATTTAATTTGCAGTTATACATCAGATTACATAATATTTACATAATTAGCATGCATAAACAAGAAATGATAACCCAACCTCCAAGCTCAGGATCAGTGCATTCCCAAGAGCAAGAAATCGAGCAAGGGAAGCAGGAGACCTGGGTGGCTGAGCAGGGACCTTCTGAAAAAAATAAAGTGGAAGAAGGAAGTTTACACTGAGTGGAAGAAGGGACTGACCACTTGGGAGGATTACAGGGATGCTGTTAGACTATGTAGGGAGGAAACAAGGAAAGCCAAGGCCTCCTTGGAATTAAAACTGGCAAGAGATGTCAAAGTCAACAAGAAGGGGTTTTTCAATTATACTGGAGGCAAAAAGAAAATGTGGGCCCGCTGTTGAATGAGTTGGGTGCCATGGTAACAGAGGATGCAGGGAAGGCTGAGTTGCTGAATGCCTTCTTTGCCTCAGTCTTTACTGCTCAGGCCAGCCCCCAGGAGCCATGGACTTTGGAGGAATCAGAGGAAGTCTGGACAAAGGAAGATCTTCCCTTGGTGGAGGAGGACCAAGTTAGAGATCAGTTAAGAAGGCTGGATATCCACAAGTCCATGGGTCCGGGTGGGATACACCAAGAGTGCCGAGGAAGTTGGCAGAAGTCCTTGCAGGACCACTCTCCATCAGCTTTGAGAGGTCATGGAGAACAGGTGAGGTGCCAAAGGACTAGAGAAAAGCCAATGTCATCCCAGTCTTCAAAAGAGCAAGAAGGAGGACCCGGGAAATTACAGACCGGTCAGCCTCATCTCCATCCCTGGAAAGGTCATGGAGTGGCTCATCCTGGGTGTCATCTCAGAGCATATGGAGGAAAAGAAAGCTATCAGAAGAAGTCAACATGGGTTTACCAAGGGGAAGTCATGTCAGACTAACCTGATTGTTTTCTATGATGGCATGACTGGTTGGATAGATGAGAAGAGGGTGGTGGATGTGGTCTACCTTGACTTCAGCAAGGCTTTCGACACCATCTCCCAGAGCATCCTCATAGCTAAGCTTAGAAAGTGTGGGTTAGATGAATGGACAATTAAGTGGATTGAAAACTGGCTGAAACCTAAACTTGAGGAGGAACTTCTTTACTGTGAGAGTGGCAGAGCACTGGAACAGGCTGCTCAGAGAGGCGGTGGAGTCTCCTTCTTTGGAAACCCGCGTGGACAAGTTCCTGTGCAACCTGCTATAGGTAGAGGTACTCTGGCAGGGGGTTGGACTAGATGATCTCCAGAGGTCCCTTCCAACCCCATATGATTCTATGATTCTGTAACTTCTTGACAGAAATAATATTATTCTGACAATGATAGGAATGCAAATATTTCCTTTAGTAATATGCCAAGCAAATGAAAATAAAACATTTATATACCTGGAGATGGAATGGCTGCCTGCATCTAACTTGTTTACTATGGGTGTGATCAATACTTTAACTGAGTAAAATTAGATAACATTGTGTTAATGTATGACCTTTTCCATATCTGTCTTGTTTTCCAGCAGTTAAGGATGTAACAAGTTGAAATATATACTCTGAATACAAAGAAATCTGAATAGTAAGAGTCAGGGCTATGAAGTCTACTTTAAATTCACCTTTGCTCTGCCAGTGCAGGGTGTTTTTTGAGTTTACTGCAGAGGATTTTAGTACCTAGCAAATGATTTCTAGTGATGGATCCTTAAGGGTGAATATTCTGAACAGCTTCATTTCTATCTGTGTATACCTGCAATTTTCCATTCACAGATAACCTTGAAGATACATATTCAGTTGCTGAGCACCTCTTAGAGTACATCTATCCTGTCATGCTGAAGATCTCTCATTTTCTGTGGTTCACCAACTCACAAATAATCCAGACTATACAAGTTTGTACTCAGGTTATTTCCTGGATCCATGGGAGCCTGGGCATCAAGCTTGGGTTCCTGCCACATACATAGTTAGAGTGCAAACTGTAACCTCCCAAGGCTGCTGTGGGGCTGCATGGTTCAGTAGGGTTGATTCCAGAGCTCGTCTGTTTCTCTTAGGTTTGTGGGCAATTTCCAGTTGCTCACACAGCATCTTGTGGAGAGTTTTTCTTCAAGAAGTGTCCCCCCAGGCACAGCCTGCAAAGGAAGCAGTCTAACCTCAGAATCCCTATGTAAAGCTGGCCATAAATGCATATGATTCTGGAGTCTGGACTTGGACAGCTGTGTACCAGCATGTGATCTTGCACCATGTTTCAGACCCTGATGCACTTAGTATCTTTGCTCAGCAGATACTTCAGATGAGACACATAGGATGAAACTGGTCCAGTGCCTCCACTGACATCCCAGCTACAGTTCTCTGGCAGTCAGCAGTCCAGAAATGGTCTGTGCAGGATATTAGGGATGGGTTTAGCTTAAGTGGCTGGAAGGGTATCACCCACAGACTGGGATTTAACAGGAGCAGGTTGACCTGTTTGAAACGTGATTATTACAAATGGCTCTTTAGTTCATGTAAGAGCAGAATGGAATTAAACTGTGTCTCTGCCTTCATTTTCTTGGTCGCTGTTCTAACTGCTGCCCCCTTTTCTCTCCTTCTTGCACTGCCCATGAGGACAGGGAACGGAAACAGGCAAGAGACAAAGGCAAGACAAGGAGCACAAATTCAAAACAGTGGGACTGCACTATGTGGGCCAGCAATAGGACAGCATGTAGCAGCACCTGCTCGCACAGGACAAAGATGTCATGGGAGCAAATTGTAAGGACCTTTGTAAAGGATTGTAAGGATTGTAAAAGTTGTAAGGATTTTTTTCAATCTTTGCATTAAAATCTGTCTACAGGGCTGTAAGCTTTTCATTTGGGTTTTTGTTAAAATTTCTGTATCCCAAGAAGTTCCATTTGTTTCAGCTAGACCTTTAAGGTTTTAGGGTTTTGCCATGATTAAATATTTATTTATGTATTCACTAGAGGCTGGATGCACTCTTGCCTCTCCCTAGATTTCTGGATGTTTGCTTCCAACAGAAGATATGAATAATGAGTAAAACAAGAGTATAAAAATTACAGAACTGTTGGCCTGTTTTCTGATGTTTGTTTGTCTCTCTTCTACCCGTGCATGAAGTTCTCCAGCATCTTCTCAAAGGAAGGTGCCATTTGCTGGTGCACGTGGAAGCCAGTGACTCTGAATGTGTTACCCTTCCCTGCATGTGCAGATATAAGTTCTGGAATAGTCACAGTATCCAAATAAAGGTCATGGTAATTAAATAATCTTTATTTTAAGATTTACTATATGTGTGAGAGAGTGTTCAGAATCCCAAGTGACTTGAATTGTTTTTTTAGCATTGCTGGTATTCCAAGAATATACTTATTTTGGCCTTACTGCAGTTAGAGATTGGGTATTCTTTTCAATACTACTGAGCTTTAATTTGTGATTTTAAATCTTCAGACAAAATTTAAATAAGATTTAGTTGAGCTTTATGAAGGAAAGATGGCAACTTATTTGATAATGTGGAAAAGACAAGACAGTTAGTGCAAGGATATGCTACTTAACCAAAATGATTTTAAGCAAATAATGACCTTAATTCAAATTAAAAAGAAGGAAAATTTTGTGTAATAAATATTTTTATGTTGCATTTGTACTGCTTTTTGAAAGAGATTACCAACTTATTATTTGCAACAATTGTAATTGATATATACAAAAGACATGCCTGACACAATATATGATACTTCACAGAAAATGCAGTAGTCCTGAGACTGCTTCTCCTCTGCCAAATTGGTTGATAGTGTTTCAGCAAAATAATTATTAGGAGGAGTCACATGTAAAACAAGGAAATGAAATTTATTAACCTCGATAGCCAAGTATAAGAACAAGAATTACAATGAATGAAAATTCTGTGTAATTTTATGAAATATCCTGAGTAATCAATTATCTCTTTTCTCATATTAATCAGTGAGATGAAATATGGTTTCTTTCTTTTAAAAAAGATGAAGAATAACCCAGATTTGACATATTTACTAATACACCCAACAGCTCTAGCAGTTTAACCTTTTCAGAGGTCAATGGGAACAGCCAAACCATTAGTGTATTCTTGTTAACAAATGTTACTGTCTCTTCTATGGCATTTCCCTCAATCTTTAATTAGCAAAAACATGTAACTGAGCTCCAGCAATTATCGCCACATTAATTTGAGTTAATTTCAAAGCTGAAATAGCTGTCTGGAGCCTTGTATCATATTGTGTGCTGTAGTAGTTATCTGCAATACATTTTCTCATGAAGAAACAGCCAGCCAGGCTTATTAACAAAAAAACAAGTAGGAAAATTTATAGCTCTTGATGACATTTGAATGATAAATTAAATGTATTGCTCCTATCAGAGCCTCAGTTTTTATTTCATTTCCTTAATTGAATGATTTTATCATTTTATAATTAGTGGAAACTTAAGAAAGATTCACAAAAGCTTGAGAAACTGGAAATAGCAGTCAGTGGTCATTTTAGACAGACAATAATCACAGTAGATTAAAGTAAATTTGAGTGCCCCCTGAAATGTAAATTTAAGTTATTTCAAAAGAGAATACAAATTATCTGTTTAATGTGTCCTAGGCTCAAGAATTCTATAGAAAAACAAGAATAATGGTGAAAGAATATGGGAAGAGAAATTTATAGTCCCCACAGTTCAGGAGTCCTGCCATTGTACGTTTGGTCCTGTTTCTATTCAACTAGAGAGATCGAGTTATGCTGGGGTTTTTTGGAAGGCAGAGTGCAAGGGAGCCTAGAGTTATGCAGGGGTTTCTAATTTGCTACATCTAATTTCTACATATCTGAAACTTCCTAGAGCTACTGACACTAATAGTGACAACTCCTGGGAGAAGTCTGGTCCTTTTCTTTTTGTGTTGGGAAAGGAAAAATTGCACCCTGGCAGAGCCTGTTTTTAACACTGACTTCTAAGGCATCTTATGCAACTTGTTTAGATGAGGTGTCTGTTAGAAGCCAGCATATCCTATTTCAGTTGTTAAAAGCCATAAAGAACAATTATGAGTTGCACCTTGTAACAGACCAGTGAAATATGGAAACAGTACCTGAGATACATATAACAGTACCTGAGATACATATGAAGACTAAGCTATGAGGGTGAAGTTAGTGACCCCCTAGTAAAACAAAGATATTCTCTTAGGCTGTGCGCTTAAACATCAGCTCCATTCCTTCTATTTCACCATTAATGGTTTAATATAAAGCAGATTCTGGCTGATGCCATTTGCGGAGCTGTTTTGTCTTACCAGATTCCTGCTGTAGCCCTTTCACAAAGCATTTGTCTTAGAATCAAAATAATTTTGGGGCCTGTATAGGTGATCAGTGTCTCTGACTTCATATTTCTCTCTCATATATAAAGTTATGTGCCTTCTTTGATCATATATAAAGTCGTATTTCACGTTTGAAACACATTGTATCTGTCAGCAAAGTCTGATGTTTCAATGTGAACCTACATATCAGAAAGTCTTTTGTACATTAATAAGGAGTATAAGCAATATCCTCAGCTATCTCAGACGACGTGCATGTGCAATAAGTTGTAGAACAACCTTCCCTTTAGCCAACGTAGATTGAAATTTCTATAATACAACTCAGGAGAGCTTTCTTTGCTTGAAAAAAATGCCACGTTTTGCTACCATCCCCTTACCATAAGTCCAAGAGAACTGAAGAATTCTATTTGCTGTATAAATTTCTAAGCATATTGTCTTACTACTGTGCTTTTCAATAGTTTGGGATCTGCCCACACAAGTCAATGTCTACCATCATACATCTCCTCCATCCACGTTCCAGCTTGGAAAGCTGTTCACAAGTTGGGTAACTTGAGAAATTGGGCTCAACGCCATGCTAAGACAACTACTCATTCCACACTGTGATGTTGGCACTGCTGATACATAGTTGTCTGCTCGCTTTCATTAAATGTGCCCTTTAAGAGCTGCCGAGTTGACTTAAAACCTTTGTGGCAGACACTGCAGCAAGCAAATTAGTAACTGTCACAGAGAGGTCTATTGAAAAATTTTCCTCTGTGATTCCTCCAGCTTAAGTGAAGGATTATCATTGCTTACATGATGCTTACTCTTAGACCTCAGATGTGCTATATGGATCAAGTTGACAACTTTCTGCAAGTGGTGAGCATCACTGGCTGAATCATTTTCCTTCCACACTTCTGTCCTGTCTGTACGTTTTCAGGCTCAGCATGCACAAATAGGCCATTGTCATATCACTGGAAGTATTTCATTGCTTGACAAACTATTTTTCATCTGGGCTAATGATCTGTGTGAGTTTGCATTGATCTCCTGGAAGGAGAAATGCAGTGTGCCCAGTGAGGAAAAGAGAAATGAGGCAACGAAAGACAGCTGAATACCAACCAGGTTGCAAATCTCTTTTTCCATTTAACCACTCACACCTACTTTGTCATTAGTGACTTACCAGGGACTTTTGTGTGCTGCAGATGACTACACTGCTTTTTTTATCTATTTATTTTTGTAAGACTAATTGATGTTAATAAATTATTTTATTCAGCACTATCCTAATTAAAAGGTTATTGCAACATATTTAATACCAAAATGGACAACTCAGGGTTGTCAGACACTTCGCGGTTGTTTTTTTGTACTCAACTAAAACATCTTGATTTCTACTGCAGACACATCTACAATATGCCTTGATTCCACACCAGATTTATGAAAATTTTCAGGCATGGTCTTGGAATCTATATACACAGTACCATTAATTGAACCTCTGTTTTTTTTGAAAGCTTCAGTAAGAAGTCTTTCTTCTGTATCAGAAAGTTTTTTGGGAACAATTTTAAAAATCTCTGTGTTGTGGAGCACAAAGGAGTGGAAAGCATGCCTCATTTATTTTCTTTATGGAAGGCCACCATAAGCCTTCAAAATAAAGAACCATTTCACTGTTTCTCAAACAGAGATACACTCAAGATATCAAGTGACCTGTGAGATTTGAACAAGAGGTCAGAAAAAAGAGTTAGAGTTCATGTCTCATGAATTTCAGTGTAGTGTTTTGATACTGAATCCTCCTTTTTGCTAGCATTTAAAATAATTATGCCATAGATATTGGAATGAATGGATTGGGAACCACTATAAGGTGTATGGACCTGCAGATTCTTGCTCTCAGGAATTTTGCATGTTTTCAGTCTAACATGTTTCATTGAACAATTTACAGTGTAAAATCAGAGTTCATACAAAGCAAGCTGCATTTGTGCAGTGTAATTGTGCATCGATTAATAGCAACTTTGTCATGAAATATAGCCTAAAGAAATCAGTAAGAGAGTAATGATGTCCAAACAGTCATAGCAATTATATATACATATGTAAAAAAACCCAATTACTGATATAATTAAGAAACTATGTACCTATTCTTTCCTGCCATAGTGAAACAAGTCTAAAATATTTAATGTATACTGTAGTCAGAAGTGAAATACAGTATTTCATCAGCATATATTGCCTTACAATTATTTCAAAGCAAAGAAAAATCTCACTGGATTGATGAAAAAGTGTCTTTTTTTGCCACTTCTTGAAAGAAAATAGCAGGAATGTGTTAAAAATGTATACGCATGAATGACACCATCATGAAGTTATATGAAAACTTGTTTTTTGAATTTACCCTCTTTACCCTGCCATTTGGGAACTTTTTAAAACACTGGTTACAAGGAACAAATAACAGGTTATATATCATGTTTATGTTTTTCTCTCACAAAATACTAGAGAGATGCAAGAAAAAATAAATGTATTTACTATTTAATTTCAGAAACTGTCGCTGTGTGTTTATGAATTAATACACAGTTTTGGCCTCAATTAGAAAAATAAACTGTCAGAAAACTATCACAAAGGGAATATATGCAAACCACTTTCTTCTATAGCTCTTTTGGTTTTTTTCATTTTAGCTTCCTAGCAGGGGCTTTAGGGTAACTCAATAGAGCTGCAGATCCACTGAGAGTTTGAGTAAATATTCAGTCCACTTCAAACAGACTGCCAGCAATGTACTAGCAAGTTATAATGCAAACACAGACACGTTTGCATAAGATTAAGTCACTGAACTATCAAAATATTGATTGATTTCTCCAGCATAATGGGCTTTCTTTGTGTTGTCTTTGCCTTCTTTTCCCTGAAGTTCTCTGTAGAATGCACCTAGAGACCCATAGGCAGATAGACACTGAAGGGCATTGATCAGGCTTTATTCTTGGGGATCTGAAAATCCCCGTTTTAAGAGCCTATGATTCTACAGTTCTCTTATTATAGAAGAGAAAATGGATGGACCTTGAATAAACATTGATAGATGAATCCAAAGGGACAACATTAGTCTGTGTGATAAGAAACAATTACATTGTACTGTCAACCTAACCACTGGTATGTGGTTTTTTATGCTTTGTGGTGAAAGAGATCTTTAGTGAGTGTCTTGAAGGAGGACGCTGCGGTTACTTTATCAATGTTTTTGAGAAGCTCCTGCCAAGTGTAAAGGTCAGCATAGGACATATTTCTTGTAAAGTTTGACAAATTAATATATCATGGCTATCTTCATGAGCTGAAAACACTAAAGGGAGATAGAGTTTTTGAATACAACAGTTTTTCACACCCATGAACATACAGATTCCACCCAGCAACTGAAGGAAGTAGGGACTTACAGGGACCCTAGTGGCAGAGCAGGACTTTGAGAGCTGGTCTGCTTCTAAAAGACTCAAAAATATCCTGAAATGTGTGTTAATTTCTGTTTTATTTGCCAATTTGTAGATACAAGACCACACAACCTAGTAATTCAAAAGCAATGTTGTAATGCAACAAAGCTGTGACTAGACCAGATGAGCAGCCAGTAAAGTAAATGTGTTCAAATAAAATGTATTCAAATAAAAATCAAATAAAAATGTTTTTAAAAAGGAGTTGAGTTTAATAAGAAATATTTTCCATGACTTCATGGACACTGAGTTAAGAGTTCATGCTTGGTCTTGGTCCTCGTAGGGAATATGGCTGCCAAGTTTGTATCTGAGCATTTCTTTGCATCCATGTGTTTGAAACATGATTTCTCTCTCTCAGGGAGGCAAGAGTTTTCCCATATTGCAGCCAGAATCTTTTAAGCAGAACATCTCTGTCTGAGGTCAGATGAAATACAATACTTCACTCATTTTTACAACAAATTATAATTAAGTAATCGTGATTTTTTTTAATCTCTGTGAGTGAAATTCCTTATGGATAGGTCCAAATTCAGTGTAGGAAAATCTAGTGAAAGATATATTTCAGTATGCCTTAAAGACATACTGACTTCCTTACCTATTTATTAGCTTCAGAGCTAAGTGAATTGTAATTTTTTTGAGGAATTGCTTTGTAACTGATTACTGCTGTATCCTGAGAGATAGTTATTTAATATCATGCAGTTTTCACTAATTTTTCTCATCTTTCCTGATCAGACCTTAGTTCAAAAGAAACTCTACACATAGAATGATTCATCACTAGTTTGTTGGTTTGTTGTTTGGGTTTTTTTTTTCTTTTTTGCTTTTCTGGCCTTAAGGACTAGAATCCAACTGTATTCAGCCCAGACTTTCACTCTCTTTCAAAGAGTTAATCTACAGTAACTTCATAAAAATATAAACCTGAGATTATTTTTCTCCCCCATAACTGCAGTTCTTAAATCTGATTCTTCTGAGTCACTAATCCCCGAGGGCCAGGCCAAGGACAGAATCAAAGACTGTCTCTACACTGCTATTAGAGTGAGTCCAT
Source organism: Tringa tobata (assembly GCA_033628505.1). Taxonomy (NCBI): domain Eukaryota; kingdom Metazoa; phylum Chordata; class Aves; order Charadriiformes; family Scolopacidae; genus Tringa; species Tringa tobata. Next base: position 1,110,858 of record JAHREE010000508.1, read on the forward strand.
GCACAGGTTCAAGGTCTCATTATCTAGCTGTCATAATATTACTTGCAGCAGTGCCTTTGGCGACAGTTCAGGGACACACAGGTGTGACCTATGCATGAACTGACAAAATAAAATGAATTTAAGTGTTTTGGAGGGGCTGAAAAATTCATGCAGCCTGCAGCTTTCCCCTCTGCCCTTGCCATGATGATGTTGTGCAGAGAAGACAACTTAAGACACTTACCGCAGGTGCTGTTTCTGACACTGGCCATTGCAGAGGTGTGAAGAAGCAGCACACAAGATTAATTCAAGTTGCCAACAAAGGACATTATGGATGCTATGTACAGTGTGTTAGTGACTGGCTGGACAGTGGAGAGCTTCTTGTACGCTGTTTCTGTCTGGCACATTAGAGTTGCAGATAATGACCTCTGTCAGACAAATCCCTGTAATTTCAGATGTTTCACACTCGCCCTCCAAGATATATCAAGAAAGATAAGAAAGATCAGACTCGCTCTTACTTTTACTTTCACATGCATTCTGTTTCAGCAAAATCTGTTAGGTGACCGCTTATTTGTCTTCTTTGTACAATAAAGGTTGTTGCAGAGCTTTTTTCAGCATCTGTACATAAAGAAAACTTCATGGGAGGGGTAGGGTTCCATCCATGTATATAATGTATAAAATCTATGAAATATTTTACCTATTCTTATGAATGAAATAGATATTTATGCTGAAAATATCCATTATATGATAGTGATGTTTAAATAATAATAGAAGATTTAAAAAACAAATATATTTCTATGTAAAATATGTATAAATTTGCATTTATTTTTTTTATAATTGAAACTTCAGCAATTTATTGAAGTTATTTTATTCTGACTAAAATAAACTGCTTAAAATCCTTGAACTTCACATTTTTCAGAATCTAACCTAAGTAATCATTCAGTCGAGATATACTGTTTATACTAATAATCTACTCTACATTTTTCCTCTGATGTTTTTCATAAACTTTTAGTATATTCTTCCCCTCCATCCCAGATGTTTCAGCTATCACTGCTGAAATATTTATAATTGTCCTGTCCCTCACATATCAAAACAAGTCCAATCACTCCAATTGCTGGCAAGGAGCTAAGAAACAAATCTATTTTAAAAATCACAATGAGAAAAATGGTAAATACTTTGTGTTGTGTTACCTTTGGCATCCGTATCAACTATCTAAATAATTTGTGTGTCTTGAGGATTCTGAGATTTTGATAGTATTGAAGAAGTAATTATTTTATCTTAATTTTATCAAATTACTGTCCTTATTCCAGAAAGTAAGGACTTAAAATCTTCTGGTTTTTGGAGAAACTTAGTCATCTTCAGTCAAGAATCTTAACTGAATCTTGATATGACTTCAATGAGTAATATTTCATACTGAATATATGTAGGAAATTGGTAGTATATTCCCAATATGCAGTTCTGTTTGTGGCCTAAACTCACTGGCAAAAGATATTATTTTTATTAATTTTTAGAAAAAAAAAAACCACCTTGCATTTTAAGGAGCAACTAGATACAGGAGGGCAAAAACTAACTCAATAATCAACAGAAACAGGTATTTTTAGGTCACGGTGAGATTAATTGTATTTACCCTTCAGGCTTTTAGCATTTGGGACTTGGAGTACAACCGCTGTACATCACCTCTGGGTGCATCTCACAGTCGCCCAGCTGCTTCAGACAGGACACAGTGTCACTGTGTCTGTTGCCGAGGTACAAGGGAGTGAGCTTTGGCTTATCCTCCTGTATTGGTTTACAGTTCAGAGCTGGCTTGTATGGAGTCAGCCTGTGGAGAGATCTGCCTGTTCACAAAAGAGTATGTCAAAATTACTCAGAACTTGCTTGGGGATATTTTTTGTCAAGATGTCACAGCGGCACTATTGTATGTTTATTATTTAAATAAATGGCTTGATTTATCTATAAATCTTAAATTACATAAATCTGTCTCAAGAGATAAATTAAAATTTCTGAATGTGTCTGATGGATAAATATTTTGGATTATAATTTTTTTATCTAGAAATCTCTCTGAACAGAAAACCCTTGAGAAAATGAAAGGGAGATGTTCTGAATTGAAAAATAATTGTCTTTCATTTACCTTATATAATAGTACTAAATGTTTTTTCATAGTTGGAAAAAAAAAAAAGGTTTTGTTCTTACCATGAGTAATATTCCTCTTCATCAGCTTAATACAATTTAGTTTTTCTAAAAACGTTATAAGACGTTCCTCATTAATGAATTTAATTGCAAAACATATATTGCTTTGCTACCCATAAAATGCATTATTTAAGCAATATGAAAGGAAATGAAATTATTCCTCACGGAGAATAATTGCATGTTTGCAAATATACTTCAAGATACTAAAGTAGAAGTTGTCCTTGCTTTGACCAGAGGGTTGAACCAGCTCCACCAGTCTCTTCCAGTCCAAATCTTTCCATGATTCCATAATCGCTAACTTACTTAAAGCACCAACAAAGGAATAATTTGATATCTTTTTCTTGAAGATTTTCCTGAGGCTTGTTGCATCAGCTTCATGCCTTGTGCCTCACATAATGAGGAAAAAAACTTGGTGTCAAGAAGGAATGATGTAAACATACATTTTATTAGCAATGGTAATATTGACTCTGCAGGCTCTGAAGCTGCTGTGAGGCCGGAACTGAAATTTCCAGTATCTGACTACTGTTACCTTGTGGACTACCCTAAAACCTAAGGAGGAAAAAGACTGTGGTGTTGCTGCTGCTCCTGCCATCAAAGTCTGCCTTTTGCTTTACATATCCCTTCAATCTCAGATTGGAGCTTTTAGACTGGTTGTGATCACTGCCATCCTGCTATGTCGCTATTTTCTAAATAAATATTTAGGTCCCCATTGGCAGCTTTTTTTCTGAGGAAATCTTCACAAAACAAGAACAGAAGCAGAGAAATATCAATGGACTTCAGTGGCTGATGTTTCGTAATAAATACAATGCAGGAGAAAGACATGGAACAATATCTTTCTTACAGTTAAAGGTATCATTTTCAGATGAACTCCGGTTATTCTGACAGCTGGTAAAAAGATGATTACACATAAGAGAGTCAGCTTAATTAGCAGATCAGAAAGCCATCAGTGGCTACTCATTTGGCTTGGATAGGAATAAATTGCAGTGATTTTTTAATTGTCTAGTTTCTGCAAAACAAGGCAATTATTTTTCTAAAAATCCACTTATTGTATGTTTGCAAAGAAAGTTTTGCTACCAGAATGGTCTTTTTTATTTCATGGTATAACTTCAAGAAGGTGATGGTTATTGGGGAAAGGAGGAATAATGTGCCCTGAGCTGCTAGAAGACTTTGAATTATAGGACAGGGCTCTGCATTGTGGCACACTGCTTTTTGCATTTAAGATGCTTTGATTCAACAGGCTGTAGTATGGATACAGATACAAAGAAGAGTTTGAACAGAATCTTTGAATTGTATCACAAGGTTTCAAAACCAAAAAGTCTTTGCTCTTTAGAAGAGGTTCCATGAACAACAACTTGTTGAAGTTTCATGTAATTTAATATAATAAGAAGGAAAATTCTAGTTTTTCACCAAATATTTATGAAGTTGTCAATAAGTGATTTATTTTTATTATTATAGCATTTTCACTCTGTTAATCTGTGCAGCAGTAAAAACTGAAATTGAAATCTAAATATTTGTGAGACATACATATATTCCTTTGTTGGACAAATCTTTTCCAGATTCTGTCTTGCTTATTTTCTGCATTTATAGTGCACTTTCAACTTGTTTAAATAAAATTGTCTAAAACTACTGTCAGCAGCTTTGGCTGAGAAGAATAATGATTTAAGAAACAAAGCACGCAATCATGCTACTTACTGAAATGGACAGTTAATATTATCATTACACAACAATCACATTGAAACTTAGAGCAAACATGGAGAATTTTAGTTGTTTTTATAATTGGATCAGCAATGCTATAGGTTACATATACAGCAAGTGAGAAAGAGAGCGATATTCCTGGTCAATGTATAATTAGTTGCTGATTCACATCGTATCATTGTGTGCCCACCTAAAATGCATTTCTTTAGGCATTGCCTTACCCAATCATGGAGAAGTGAGAATGCTGTGTTATTTTTCACTAACCTTTTATGTGCCTTTTTTAAATCTGTGTAATGTCCTGCCTGGCTGGCTAGTGTCAAATCAAAGGAGTTTGTTATTTCAAAAAATGAAATAATGGCAGTGATATTAAGACTTACACAGACAGTGTAGAGAACTATTAATTGGGGAATGCACTTTCTGCCTTCAGCTAGATGGTCTATGTTTACTTGTTATAGGACTGAACCTAGGATCAATCTAAAACCATGAAGATCGTAGAACTGGGAAGACTGTCAGCATCAGCATAGTTAAGAAGCAACTACACAGGTGTGAAGCTTTATCAGCCAGGATATTCCCAGGGCCAGGAGCAGAATGCCTAGAGCTGACAGAAAAAATAAGTATATCTAAGAGCAACGCATTGCTAGGTTGAGGAATTAAAAAAAAATTATGTAAGAGCAAGGCATTGTTAGGTTGTTATAAAAGGTTCATCCCCACACAGGCAAAGGAGGCATAATGCCAAATGGGGAACTCTTAATAACCTCATCAGAGACGTCTTCCTGCCCTGGACTATCACAGAGCTGTCACTAAAGGGCTATCACTCTCATTGTCTTGGGGTGACACAAGTCCATGTGAGTCAATGGGAGAAGTTCTCTGGAGCATCTTTCAAACTGGGAGGGGTTACTGGTTATGGAGATGTAGGAGATGTAGGGTAACTGGGTGTGCACGTCTGTGTGCATGCACCTGTTGGGATCTGAGAACTGGGATCTGTGGCAGTATCTCTCTATATATCTCTCTAGACATAGTTATAGAGGAGTTTAAATCTTTTGTAGAAGCCTGGAGGGCAAGATCTTACTGGTACAAAACAGAATGTGAATATTGTTGGTGAACAAATGACTTCAGTTAAGAGAGATGTCCTTTGGTGAGATGGATTCAAGCCTGTAATTTGATGGGTGCTCTTGAGAAGTGCAAAAAATTACCTAAATTTGCACATAGCAGTACAGTGACCTTTTCCCCAATCACATAATTAGGAGTTCTTTCAATATTTTATCATTTGACGTTGCCTATTCATTGCTGAAATAATAACATGTCTTCATAACAAACAACATAGTGAGGTATTTCAAATCCCACTAAGCCCATCACTCTATGGGTTATCACACAACACTTCACTTTTAGCTTTCAGTCACTGATATCTGCTATTTCTGCTGCAGATTAATAGCCTTATTCAGTATCTATTTGTCTAAAAGATCTGTTGAAATAGCACATTATCTTTGATTGGAATTTGAATGCAAATTCACCAGATATATTTATGAGTTGGCTGCTAAACCACTAACACATGAATAATAATCAATGACAAGAAGGTAATTCATTGATGTATTGCTTATACTTGCCAAATACCTTTACAAACTGAAAAAATCTAAAGCTATCAGTCCAATATTTCAGCATTAATCTGTATTCTCTGAGATAGCTGTGAAAGTACCCTATTTTCTAACTAGCTATTCTGAGTTTTCTTGCAAGAAGGATCATGTGAGATTTTCATGGATTATGTCCTTGCAGCTATTAGTGAAAAATTACATTTCACTGTGGTTTTGATAACGTCCAGGGCTTCCCCTGAGGTGAACTTACTGCAACAGGCACTAGCAGGTAAACTGAGAGGGTTACAAAGTGATTGCCTTGCTGTAACAAAACATTTGCAGAGGTCTGTTCTAGTTGTGTTAATATGATATATCGTCACTTAATTTGTCTAAGTGTTCAGAGTCAGAAAAGAATGCTTCTGGCTTTATGCTGAAGGTCTCAGAAGCCCTCTTTTCCAGTGTTGGCTAGACATGTATGCAAAATGTGCAACAGCATGGAAGTGAAAGGTCCTTACAAAGTACCCATTATTTTCTGAACTTAAGATTTGATTCTGCAGTATGAACCCAAATCTTTGCTCTGTCTATTTAAGAGATTTTATCAAAGTTTGCAAATTACAAGGTCCTCAGATATTTACATTTTAATCTATCTTCATATGATCTTTCTGTTTTGCTTTAGGACCACATTCAAAATAGTGTATGGACTGTAGCTCTGTACTTGTGTAGGAGCTATGTGTGAGGCAGTTTTCTTAATGATCAGGGCAAGAGATGATCTATGCAAGAGATAATTAAGGCTAGAACTCTTCAGCCTTGAAAAGAAATAACAGAGGGATATTGGAAAGGTCTACAGATATAATGAGAGATGGGGACAAAGATGTACAGATTTTCATTGCTCTTTGCTTCTTGTAGTAGAATAAAAATAGTTTATAACAGAAATGTTTGATATCAAGCTCTAAATCCATGCCCTGGTACCTTTTTCCTCAAATGTTATCGTCGTACTTCATTTCTCAGTGTTCCTTGCAATTCTACCCTCTCAGGTGATGATTTCTCCAAGTGTTTTACTGTTTGTTCTCTTTATCAAGTCATAAACATCACACAATGAGCATATAAAGAAAATACTAATGCTTCATTTCAGTTTCCCTTCATTTGTTCAATTCCTTCCCTACAGGGGTCATAAGTACCTTATATAGCTCATCAGGAATCAAGCAGGGATGAATCCATCATTCACTGCACAGTAAGTAGGTGAAAAGCGTGTGTGTGTATGCATATATATATATAAGTTCCAGCTGTTGCTGGCTGAGAACAGTCCTCCTGTTGATCCCATAAGATGAATGAAACAGGCATATCACTTCATCACAGCAGAGCTGCATATGATGAAATCCCTACTCCCACCTTTTTCCTTTTAAGTAAAGCCAAAATAAATCTTTGTAAAACACTTAACAGAGATTGCATTTACAACATAATATTATTTCATGAGTTTGACAAAATGTTTTTGTATACAAACAAGATTGGAAGTAGAAATGAACAGCTTATTCTTTGCAAAAACAGAATGTAGTCATGCAGTGAATCGGGAAAACTCCCACTAGTGGAAGTAAATTAATAGCATTTACATTGTTCTTAAAGAGATGTTTAATTTGTTAGAGGTTTTGTGTTGCTTTTCTCACTTGGCACATAAAGTGTTAGAAGGGAATGTTGTTTGAACAAAATTGAATTTGTTCTGTTTGCATTGGAAAGTGTCTGGATTTGAAATGAATACACATAATGGAACTAGACAGGAAAATGTACATATCTTTCTCTCTAGGGAATGCTGTTCACAGTTTTACGTAATTGCTTCTGGCTGCTATTCTTTATTTACTTATATCTCTCCCCAGTTAAGAAAAAGATAGTTTTGCCATCTTAACTGAATATCATACCATTTCACATCATGTGAACTCAAAATTCTTTTTGCCTGCTGTAACATAATAAGACAAAGGATAAAATAAGATTGATATTGCATTGTATGTGGCTGTTCTCAGTGTAAGTTCTAACAAGACTGAACTGCATTTCCACATCGCCAAATACTATTTAATATATTTAAATAATATTGAGCTACAAGACAGATTCCTATATTGAGGCCAATCAAATTATATTGTAACTATGTTGTTTTTGTGTTTTTAAAAGTAAGGGTCTGAAATTGCAGAAATCATAGAACCTGCTTTACTCTCTTGATCACTCCAGCACGAACTGACTGTTCTCAGATATTGGCTTGTTAGCATTCAAAGATAATAGCCCATCCATTTGGAATACATTTTTTTAAAATCATATGTCAGATTCCACTTTCCTCAACCTTGCAGAAACTTTAAGCTAAGTTCCTCTCCTTGCCCTTTATCAGTCAAATGTCATCTTTAATTTCTTCTGGCATTTTATCCTTTTGTTTGAACAGCTGTAATTGCACAAGAACTATTCCCATAGTTGTTTCAGACATGATTCACTATGGCTTCAAATGTCTTTTTTGTTCACATTATAGACAATAAGCTATATTACTGTCAGCTGTTGCAAAACACCTATTTTAAACTCAAGTGCTCTCAATACTTGCCAAATCAAAGTTCATAATATAGAGTTTATACTTCAGTGTAAAAATCAACCCACACTTTTACTGGATAATTAATACTTAATCATAAGAAAAGGGAAAGCTACATGACCCACAAAGCTAGAAAATTAATTCACTCTTTTGACCGTCATCTTTCAATATATAGGTAGTTGTTCATAATAATGCCAAATGGACCAGAAGATAAACATTGCTTGAAGCATAACTTTTTTATAAATATAAAAACAAACAAACAAAAACCCGCAAACCAAACCAAAACCAGAGAACATTCCTTCAAAGCCAGTGCAAATATTTTCTGAAGAATGAGAAAGACTGTGCTTGAAAGCCAAAGAATTTTTATAACTTTATATATATATACTTATAAGAAGTTATATAGATATATATTTAAATGATAACATAAATAAAGATATACAAAGATAATGACAGCAACAACAAAGCACACCACAAAAGGTTCACACATTGCTGTCAGCAGTTCTAAATTAAGTACTTAAGCAAACAGACACAGGTTTCAAACCTGGCAG
>JAHREE010000508.1:1124032-1199969 GCA_033628505.1 Tringa tobata
CACCTGGAGAAGAGGAGGCTCCGGGGAGACCTAATAGTGGCTTTCTAGTACCTGAAGGGGGCCTACAGGAAGGCTGGGGAGAACCTGTTTACAAAGGCTGGAAATGACAGAACAAGGAGTAATGGTTTTAAACTGGAGAAGAGCAGATTTAGATTAGACTTTAGGAATAAGCTCTTTACTATGAGGGTGGTGGAAGCACTGGAACAGGTTGCCCAGGGAGGTGGTTGAGGCCCCTTCTCTGGAGACATTCAAGGTGAGGCTTGACGAAGCCCTGCGCAACCTGGTCTAGTTGAGGGTGTCCCTGCTGACTGCAGGGGGGTCGGACTAGATGACCTTTGGAGATCCCTTCCGGCCCAGATGATTCTATGATTCTATATCTAGCTGAGGGCTGAGATATTCAACCCTTTTTTTCTAGGTAGGTCATGGAAACTACAGTTACCTCACTGGAGGAGGGAACTTATCTATCTTGTAAGTGAACTCTGAGAATTAATATTCAGGTCATTGTATATGAATCACCTATCTAGCTTCTTAGGTTTAAGACTTACCTGAAAGAATTAGTATGGTCACCCTGTCAGTAGAAGAAGATGCATCTTTCTTTCTCTCTCTGTCTCCCTTTCACTTCTCCCTCAGGTTTCTGTTTGTACCTGATTCATCTGACACAGTGATTTAATGGGGTCACAAACATAATTTTGTGGCTTACTGAGATTCATTCCCAGATACAAGACTGGAGGAAAACCGACTTTCTTCCCTCCTTCCTTCCTATTTTTCTAAAACAGAGAAAGTAGCTTCTTCCTGAGTGTTAATGATTTCTTTGCTATGTTGAAGGTGCGTCGCTTATCAGGGAAGAAATATGATTTAGTCAGATTACACCCTTATTGATCAAGTGTTGGTTGTAATTTAAAAGCACTATGCAGACTAAGTGGAGTCAGACACCAAAACACTTCAATGAGTGATATATGCAGATTTATGAACCACATGACTTCCATGTTCCTCGAGGGAGACGGCATGAGCCTGGAGGAAGGTCAAGGAGGCTGGCATAGTGATCCTGCCACAGGTTATCCAACTGAGGCTAGGATGCTGGGTGTGGAGAGGTTGGGAATACTCAACTCCTGATTGGGACATGCTTATCCCCGAGGCACTTGACACTGACCACACTGTAGCCTCTCAAAGGCTCTCCACACCTTTGCAACTGTCCTAGAAGCTGATGGGTTATGTATGCTGCAGGAGCAATTTTCTTCTTGTAACTGACTTCCCCATGCCCCAGGGTTAGCAAAAAGCTCCTGCACTACTGCAGTTGTCAGCCAGGCCCAAGCCCTGACAGCCATCACAGTGCTGCAGTACTAGACTGAAGATGTTATTGATTAGCTTGTTGTTGTTGCCGCTACCTGAAATATTTCTGCAACTTGTGTTGTGGACATACTTACTTTTCTATGTTGGTTTCATTAAGATGTTCGTACTTATTAAAGGGAAATGTGCAGATATGACAGCTAAAAGTGAATTCCTGTAGTGCATTTTATATACATTTGGTTATTTCTTTCAGTGGCTCAGATCAATATATGAAACCAATATATGAACCTTGTTTACATGAGCTCATTAGCTTATATTTCCAAGGCAATCCTCTGACATATTGAACTTGCTGTATCACACATAGTCAGTTTGCAAAGTTTGGTGGTGGGGTCTAGAGTAAAAATATTCTTCTCCCGTTCCTGTTAACCTATTCCTCTGATCTTTGAGACGCTTTGTTTTTCTTTCTGATGATACATTAAGAAGGAGGTAGATCAAAGAAATGTCAAAACAAAAGAGGTGGAAAATTGACAAAGCTGTAGAACAGCTGTGACAAGAAAGTAATACTAGCTTTAATCAGTTAATAAGAGATAGCAAGCTATTTTTGCTGCAGATACAATGATTTAAATGAAGAGGATGTGAAGAACCGGGCTTGTGTCCAAATAGGAGTGATGTAGTTAGCCACTGCTCTTCAACACTAGCCACAAAGATTTACTGGACGTATCAGTCATTTTACAGTACATGCCTGTCTTGGGCAGTGGATGAGTTGGAGATTAAGGATAAATTTGAACTGTGTTTTAGGAGGTTTAAGCAATTTTTGTGCGTAAGAGGAGTGCAAAACCAATCAACATTGAACTACCTAAATTAGTAGACAGGATATATTCAATGACAAATACATGTGTATAGGTTTAGTCACCATTTAGGAATAATTTAACACAGATGGTGTATCATGTTGGCATATTTCCATTTGACATTATTAGTTGAACAGCTATAAAGCAGAAAGGAACACATTGCAAATGTACTCTTTACTGCCATTGCATTTTGGTGTTCAGGTATCTTAAATCTGGATTTACACAGCTTTGCTTTCAAAAAGTTTTCAAATAGAAATTCTTAGTGAAGGCTATAACAAAACTGCCACTATACTAAATACATTTACATTGTGAACTTCTGAGTCATTTTAATGTTGAATTCACTTCAGTTGAAACAATAAAATTTTTTAAAAAATTTTTTACACTGCATTTATATTCACATTTTAATGTAACCTTTACAAATATCACCATTTGAAGGGGAAGAAGGATACATAGTACTTAAGTGATAGAAAAAATCAGGAAGTCAGAAAAAGACAGACATCCTGCAGCACTGTTTCATAATTCTTAATATTTGCCTGACAGTTAAACTTGGGATTCATAATTGGCTTTTGTTGATAAGACTGTGCTATGCAGAGAAAAACAAGACATGGGTAATTAAACAGGTGAGAGAAGCTGCTGCATTCAGTTGTCTGGAGTTTCAAGAAATGACGTGCACACAAAGGAAGAAATTTTAATTCCACATGCTACTCTGTGAAATAAAAACTAAATAAAAAATACACTAAAATACAAGATTATTTGTCTGTAAAAAATACCTGAAAAATAAAATACGACTTCCAGAAAAAAGCATTGCTATTTTTTAGAGACTGTAAATAGGACTTGAATTTGCATCACCGTATTTAGGAGATTATACTAAACAAATACCTAAAAGTGTGAAAGAATTAGCAATCAAAGATAATGTTAAATATAGGATTTAAAGATGAGGGACAAACCAAAAATTATTATCTTCTGTGAAGCTGATGAAGTTTGAAAGTTTGTTGTCTCTAGATAAACTAAAACTTGCAGATTTGGAATCTGATTCAAAGAAATTTCAAATTAAAAAGGATTACAAATCCTGATCCATTGCAATCTTGCAAGAAACAGTACTAGTGCAATGTAGATCTGTTTTACATAGAGTGGGTACACGTTCATAAATAAAGGCAAATATTCTTGCCATGTTCTAGGTTAGCAAGAGTAAATATGATTGTAACATTATACATTTTAATCAGTGCATTTGTGAACTCTTACATATTATACCATCATGGTGTTAATGGAGGGGGTCTATTTTTGCTTTAGAAGAATTTTGCTGCCCAGTAAAATAGTATTTCTAATTGTATAAATATCATACCTCAAATTTTCTTACATTTTCTAAAGATAGAGATAAAACAATTTACTCATTTTTCAAGTCCACAAATACAGTATAATTAAATTCCAAGATCATTCTGCTAACATTCTACTCTTTATGCTTTTTAAATTATCAGAAGTTAACTGGATAAGACCTTTAGTAACAACATCTATTTTGCTTTGCTGCTTTCAGTGAGAAGTTGGACTAGATGACCTTCAGAGGTCTCTTAGAACCTAAATTGTCCTGTGACTCTTTGATTCTTTATCCCATCTTCTAAGGCACTGTTTTAAATAAAAATATATACTAAAATGGTTGCAAACTGGAATATTCACATGTAAACATAATTGAATCATTGAATCATAAAATGGTTTGGGTTGGAAGGGACCTTAAAGATCGAGTTCCAACCCCCCTGCCGTAGGCAGGGACACCTTCCACTAGAGCAGGTTGCTCAAAGCCCCTTCCAAACTGGCCTTGAACACTTCCAGGGATGGGGCATCCACAACTTCTCTGGACAACCTGTTCCAGTGCCTCACCACCCTCACAGTAAAGAATTTATTCCTAATATCTAATTCAAATCTACCTGTTTTCAGTTTAAAACTGTTACCCCTCATCCTATCACTACACTTTCTGATAAAGAGTCTGTCTCCACCTTTCCTGTAGGCCCCCGTTAGATACTGGAAGGCTGCTATAAAGTCTCCCTGATGCTTTCTCTTCTGAGAACAGACTCTCTCTGCAGACTGAACAACCCCAACTGTCTTAGCCTGTCCTTATAGGAGAGGTGCTCTCACTCCATTTTCTGCCCAGCATGTATTTGTGCTTGTGATTGCCCCAACCCATGTGCAGGGCCTTGCCCTTGGCCTTGTTGAACTTCATGAGTTATTCATGGGCCCACTTCTCAAGCCTGTCCAGGTCCCTCTGGATGGAATGCTTTCCCCTCCAGCATGTCAACCACACCACACATCTTGGTGTCATTGGCATAGTTGCTGAGGGTACGCTCAATCCGATTGTCCATGTTATCAACAAAGGTGTAAATACCACTGGCCCCAGTACTGGCCCTGAGGAAAGCCACTCATCACCGGTCGCCACTTGGACATCAAGCCCTTAACTGCAACTCTTTGAGTGTGACTATCCAACCAATTCCTTATCCACCAATACACATTATTTTCCAATACATTTTCAAAAAATTTCTAAATATCTGTATGGCCCTTTCATATCAAATACCTCAAAGATACTGGAAAGTATCCTTTTAGTGACAGCAGCTTTTAGTGACTACATCTACCTGGCATGCACAAGGTGAACAAGGAATGATTATTCTTAATCACTCATAATACTAGAACTAGACAATCCCACTTAAAAGATCAGGAAAGGAAAGGAAAACCTAAAGTACTTTAGGAAAAAAAAAATAGAGCAAAGAGGGAATCAGATACATTCAGGGTATAGCTAGCTCAGTAGCTGTTAGGTACAGTAACCCCACTGTTGCCTTTGGCTCAGGAGATCATAAATTTCTAATTACTGAAGGCTAAGTGGGGTAACCCAGGAGAGCAGTTATAAAGCTACTCTCTGCTTGGTCCATTTCTCATTCCATTTGTTCCATTCTGTCAGTGATACACTTCTGATCTGGCACAGCATGGTTGTTTTGCTTTTATACCATCAAAATGGCATAGTGAAAAAAAAATAGAAAGAAAAAAAGAATTTACTTTCTTAACATAGACTTTATGCAAAATGCTTGATTCTATCTCAAAAGTTTCAAGCATCTTTGCATTAAGCTTGAGAATGAACCCGGCCAAGGTTTGGGAGCTAGAAATTTTTCTTGCTAATTCACTGTGGATAAATGAACAGAGTCCAGTAAATGGTCTGAAAGTGGCAGTTGCTGCTTTCTTATAAAGGAGTAGGAGAAGGCTCCTCTTTATCTTCTTTTTCTTTGGTATAAAGAAATTCAGGAACACAGTACTCGGATGTCTCCTCTATAGAAATCTCTCAGCTCTTTATGGGCAGGATACATGTCAGCCTTCCTGTGAAAGCTGCATTACAATGCCAAAAATAACCGAAGGGTAATTAGGCTGGAAAAAAAAAAACCTGTGAGGCATAGCACAACTCTGTAGCTTATCATTTACAGCAGGGTAAATCCCAGGTTATGAGTCCACAAGAGCATTACACACATTGTGCAATGTGCATAAGCATCTTCAAACAGGGACTGGAATTTAGGTCCCCTTTCCTGTGGGTGGGTTGTGGGTGGTTTAACCCTAGCTGGCAGCTTGGACCATGTAGACACTCTCTCACTTCCCCCAGATGCGATGGGAGAGAGAATCAGAAGAGTAAAAGTAAGGAAAAACTCATGAGCTGACACAAAAACAGTTAAATAGGTAGAGCAAAAGCTGTGCATGCAAAAAATCAAAACAAGAAATTAATTCACTGCTTTTCATTAGCATACAAGTGTTCAGACATCTTGAGGAAAGCAAGGCTTCATTACATGTACAGTTACCTGGAATGAGAAACACCATCACTGCAAATTTCCCCCTCTGTCTTCTCCCTGCTGGCTTTATATACTGAGCATGATGTCATATGGCATGGAATATTCCTTTGGTCCATTGGGGTCAACTGTCCTGGCTGTATTGCCTCCCAACTTCCTGTGCCCCTTCCAGTCTACGTGCTGGTGGGGCAGTATGAGGAGCAGAAAAGGCCTTGACTGGACAGCAGGAACCAAACCCACCAGTATACTATCAAACTATTGTCATCCCAAATCCAAAACATAGCAGAACAGCAGCTGCTAGCAAGGAAGTCAATTCCATCCTAGGTGAAACCATGACAGTGAAAAAAAACAAGATTCAATATAAATGCCCTCAGTATATTTCCTGTTAACATGCGCTAGCTGGCTTCCCACTGGGTGTGTTGCTTCCAGCTGACTGGGAGTGGCAAAAGTGTGTTGGCTGTTGTTGCACACTTTTATAGGTGCCTAGTACTGTTTCTTATCCTCTGGGAAACCCCGACACATTAATCTACAGTTCTGGGGCCTCCTTTTCCAGGAAATATGTTAGATTTACTTGGGATGTCTGTTAGGATTCAGCAGTTGGGATATAGCAACTTCAGGAACCAACACACAGGAGGTTTAACTACCTTGTCTTAATCAGATAACTGTTCTTCCTCAATAATCTAAAAATCACTTTGTCTGTCTTCATATTTGAAAGGGTCAAAGAAATTTGCCAAAACCTTAAATTTTAGGAACATACTGTGACATAGCTGCCTACTTCAGGTATGTGATTTAGAAACAGGAATGGCTTGTCTTAGGCTAGCAATAATGTTTCCTAACTGCTTTATCTGCCTTCAGAGGCTCGCACTTCTCGTACAGGTAGAGCTCATCTGCTGAACCATCAGAATTTTATAGTCCAGAATAATATCAGTGCCCAAACTGGTAGCAGAACACAATTGTTTTGACTGTGTAAACTGTAGTAATTCATCAACCACCAGAGGGGCAGGAACCACCATGGTCCAACCAAACTATCTGGAATCACAGCTTTTGTTCTTTCTGAATGTGCCCTTAGTTAATATGTTAGACTGCAGCAATTTAGCTGACTTATTGGGACTTAGTCTTCCAAAGTCTTTGCCTGATTCTGCAAAAGGTTCAGGCAAAAGATTAACATGTTAATTTTTTAATATTTTTTTTTCTGCAAATTCAGACTCAAAATTTTAATATCTAGAAAGTATTATTTAATAATTATTTAATACCTCAAAACTAGAAGTTTCTGGTCAGACTTGTTAAATTTTTTCCCCTTCCATTTCTAAAAGTATTCTTACCTTAGCAATTCCATCTCTTCTGTATTTCTGCATCTAGTGGTTCTTAACCCAATAATTTTCCAGCTCACAATTTCTGCCTTTTCAATGCTACTATTCATGTAAGTATTTGTGGATAAAAACAGATTTTGCTTCTGTTCCCAAGGTTTTCAGGTGAACTGTACCAAAACCACAAGAAAGTGTACAAGTCCCCAGATTAATTGTACGTGATATTAAACAATTAACAGAAACCAACCATTTGCATTTTAATAACATTGTAACCATCTGGTAAATGAATCCATTAATCTTGATTAGCTGGGTATCACACACTGGATTGTAGAGTTCATTGATGTGTGGATGGTTAAAAAGGAGATTTTTAAGTCATGTTTGGAATAATTTTCTCCAGCGAAAGACTACAAAGATTAAGTCAAGCTTGACTAATACAATGTAAGATAGTGATCTGTACTCACACTACAAAAAAATACAAAAGCTGATAAGTTTAAATAATATGGAGGCTGTGACACAAAACAAGTAGCAGAGTCATCAGGATGAAACTGATAATTTCCCTCTACCTTATGACGTTAAGATTAAAAAAATCCCCAAATGCTCCATATATTAAAGTGAAAAATCAGAGGTAGATTTGAACATCTTAGTGTTATCAGGATTGAATCCAGTCAAAATCAGTCACTGACTGAGAAGCTCAGGAAGGTTATGGAATTAGAATGTGGTTCTGCTCAGGAAAAAGGTCAGGCTGCTATTGATCTCCCATACAGAATAAATCAAAGCTCCACAGATGAACTACATGAAGTGAATTTATGAGTGTGAGGAGATACGTTATTATTATTCTTTTCTCCCACAGGCCTTGTTTCTGGATTTCCAGTCCTTGTATGCATTGTAGTCACAATTGCACACCAGAAGTTACTTGTTATGCAACCTATTTTAAGCTGAAGTCTTTGTTGCTGCAGAAGGTAGATCTTGATGGTGCATCCCTTAATGCTGCAATCTAACTGTATCTGTGGCTGTCTGCAGCGTTACCATCTGTGCTTATTATTCTTTCATTGCTCCTAACTTCTCAATTAGTTACATCTTAGAGGAATTACAGGACCCTCAGATTGTTTTCGGCACCTCTTTATTACCCAAGAATAGCAACTTTAGTCCCCATTTCTTCACTGATATTGTGGTGAAAACTGCATAAATGGAAAATCACATATTCACAGCTTTTTCCCTGAAATGATGTCAAGTCTGTTTTGCCCATGACAATAATTGGTAAGTGATCTCCCTCTCTTTATTTCAATCCACAAACTTTTCCATCTGATTTCCCTGACTTCCTCCATCCTGTGTGGAAGGGGAGTGAGAGGGCAGCTGGGTGGGCATCTAGCAGCCAGCCAAGGTCAATCCACCACAAAAGTCTGACATCTAGTTTGCTTTATGAATTGTTATTGAGTATCAAACTTACAATTTCATGGAACTAACTATTAAATCCTGCAAGTATCCTAACTGGTAGTGGCTAGCTGAAAGCACATTACTTTATATGTGAAGTTAAGATGATTTATTTTATTCTTTTTTTTACTGTGTGCATCTTTGTGCAGCTATTTTGAATTTCATCTACTTCTGTGCTATTCAGTTGTATACCTTGTAAGGTGTTCCTGCAGTTTTTCACACTTGTTTCTTATTCTTGCTACCTCGAATACCTCATTCATCAATACATTTTTTGACTTTGCTATTCATTCATTTTTTCAGGTAGTCTAAAAGTTATTTGGTATAGTAGAGCACATGCTACAGGACATATCTCTGGGAAGGTCATAGAGAACTCCTTCCGCTGAAAGAAAAGACTCCTTGTTCCTTATGACTGGTTTCTCTCTTTTTATGGTTATTTTCCTATTCAAGGACTTTTGCTATTTTGCCATATTGTGCAGAAAGCTTATGCATTCTTAAGTCCTTTAAGATTCTTTAACGAGTTTTAATTATAAAAATGGACCACATCATGAGCTTTAAAACTAAAGCTTAACTTAGAAACAGTTCATGTGTTACCAGCCTATATATATATATACGCATATATATATATGTGGTAACACTTATAAAGAGAATAAGGCATAAAGTACATTAGTTTCCTGCAGATATTAGCACAGTTGTTTCAACATTTTTTGCAAAAAGGAAAAGAATGGAAAACATAAAGCTCTTTTAACCATTATTTTCTTTATGTTTGCTATTGTTATGCCTTATGAAACAGTAACTGCTAAGTTCAGATTTTTAAGTTTTGTATTCTTTGCACCCAAAAGTCATGGTATATGACAGTCATTGTCAGGCACTTTATGCAAAACATGATGCTCTGACCTAAAAGACTGAATACAGGGATGAATTCTGACATGCATTCTAACTTAAAAAATAGAGGCACTGGAAAACACAATTCCCCTGAAGTTTTGGAACTGAGGCAGAATTTGAAGATACTTCACTTTATAGACTCTCACCCAGTCACTGCCTTGTTGTTCATATTTTCTTTCTTATAGAACTGAATATCATAATGATGTCAGGGTATTTAATATTTGGTATCATTTCGGTTTTGTAATTCAGTGGATAACCATAAATAGTTGGAAGAGGAAGCAAGAAATGAAGTGAAAAGTGTCATTTCTCTGCTATCAGATGATAATATCGTGTAATGTATGCAATCTACCCTGGGCAAACTAATTTGAATTAATTATTTTCAAAGAAAACATAATGTCTTGCAATATGAGAATGCAATCATGAAATCTGGAGTGGAATTGAAAATACTTGCAGTTAACTCATGTCAATTTTCACAGCTTATGCACAATGCAATATTCTGAGGAATTTCTGTGAAGGCAGAAATTTCATTTTATTCGCTGCGTGCCATACTCCAGTGTCTTTTCTGACAGACTGTTTCAGAATTTGATATTGTGTTTATTGAGCTCATTATACAATGTTTTTCTTGGGTATCTTTATACCACTATTAGTGAAATGTCAGCAAGGATGATTCTGACATTGTCTTTTTAGACTACAGAATGGATGCTGTAACAATTCTTACCAGCTGTTGGTCTGTGCAACTGCGACGAAATCATAGGTTGTTTTTATTGTTTTTTATTCCTGTTGCATTTATTCTTGTTTTTTCTTCTTTCTCCTAGTTTCCTGTATCTGTTCTCAGGAATGCTTAATTTCTTGCCCTGTTTCTCAGCAGCTTACCAATTTCTCCGTCCATCAGTATTGAATATGTCCAAAAGAGGAGATGTTAAATAAACAAGAAATTATGATGAAAGAACAATTTTCAGAAAATACTTTCCAAGTATAGTTATGGTTATTCAGAAAATGCTTCAGCAGATATGGCTGTCCTCTAAAATGTTTCTTTCCTTTCCAAAGCATTTTTTACTTGTAATTGCTTCAAAAGTACTTAAAATTCAAACAGACAATGAGATGGGATTCTGCCTCTCTCCAGTTCTGCACTGCCTGTAAAAGAACCTTCCCTCAACAAGAGGCAGTTTAATACATTATGTATGAGAAAATGTAGCAAAGTGGAAATTAGTGTATATAGTAGGAACATCTGAAAATTTAAACACCTGGACATTTTAATGAATAGGATTTTACATAGCTGAACCGGGAACGGACCTATTAAACAGAGTATTTTTCTAATGCAGCAAGCACAAATGCATTTGATACAGTGGGAATATAGGTTGAATGTAGGATTGTAACTATTTTCTTGGTGAAATACCATGTTATCACATAGCTCTGTAGGCAATCCTGTGCCCACTCAAGACTCGGAACTATTTTTTGAAGATAAAAAGTAGTTTCATGCTTAATAGTGAGAAAAGTTTCATAGGTAGAGGTTTTATTTCGGGCATTTGAAACTTTTGAGAGTACTTGAGAGCAAACCAGTCAGTATTTTAATATGCTACAGAGATAGTGAAATTTTTTATCAAGTCAGAAAGAAAAATATTAATTTATCATACCTCTACAGTTAATCCCATGAATAATTTATCAAGTTTTGTAATAAAATAGCCTGTACCATTTTAAAGCCAAAGTTAAATGTAAAAGTATAAAAGTTTTCCATACATTTTTACAAGGCTTTTAATTCACCTTGCCAAAAAGCAAACAGGGAAAAGCAATTTTTCAAGAATTAGATAGGAATATTTCCTTCAAGAACAGCTGCAATTTAAGACCAGTTTCAAAACAAGGCACCTTATAATTATAGGTTAAAAAGCCTCCATGGCTATGCTTCCCCTGTAGAATTGCTGTGGCTACATTGCCAACAGTGTGTCATGGGCTGGCATCCTCTTATCAAATTATTTCCTGAAGTCTATAAATATTTTGCAGCCATGGTTATGAGATCTTAGATCATGAGAAGAGAGCAGTTCTGTATAACTATGAATAATTTTTTAAAAATAAATTTTTGGTCTTAATTTTCAATTTTGGCATAAAATGTTATGCTGTTTTTTTAAATATATTTTTTACTTTTCATCTGAATTTCCTAGTTCTATGACATTGTTTTCAGTAACATAAGTGTTGCAGTAAGGTGTGTGAAAATCAGATGACGGCTGAGCATTTTCAGTTTTAATTAGAAATAAGGGGTTATTTGGTTTAGGGAGTTTACCTACTCTCTGAAAAGGCGTTAGGAAATACCAATAACATATTTTAAGAGGAAAATACAATCAGGCTTAATCAGCATGAATGCACATGGCAAAGTGCACAGACGCGTACTGCATAGATGTTCACCTATGAGAAGCTGACCTGATTCTTTCCTATGTTTCTTTGGGAAGGTTTGGGGTTAGAAAAATATCCATGTATCTAACTGTTTGTTATTGGGCCTATGAATAGAGGAAAATATTATAGTATTTTGGTAACAATTTGATAGTATTGGTCAAAAACATTTTTGGAAAAAAAAAACCCACTTTTTCAATTTCTTCCGCGTACCCAAAACTCTCAGAAAGAGTTGCACTGATTTTGATTGCACTTTTAAATGCTTTTGGACTGAGATCAAATATGGGAAATATCACCTGGAAGGATTTTGCATGATAATACAACAGTAACTAAAAGAGTTTGATTAGAATTGAAGTTGAAATTCATCCATATCACATCCTTATTATAACAGACACTACTGAGATCTGCATTAGAATATTCTTCAGAACTCAAGTGTACCTGCTAAATGTTACATTCATTATGAACTGCCTATTACTAATTTAATTTGAAGGAGGACTGATTCCAGTTATGATACTTGCAGCTGCAAATTTAAAAGTACAGACAGGACTACCTCCATTATCATTAAAATTCATAGGAGGTGGGTTAAGTAGTTCACATTTTCATTATATTATTTTCCTGTAACAATCAGATTATTGTTAGACTTGATGAAATTGTTGTATAGTAAAGGGCCTTAAACCACCCTAGAATTTCCCATTTTATGGTGCTCACTGAAATATTATGAAATTAATTATTTTATTTTTATTTCTTATGATTTTTGAAATAATAAATCCAGTGCAGGTCCAAAGTTACTTTAAATTTCTCAGTGTATGGGTGACATTGGTCATCCTACTAGTCATTGGTAGATATGTATATATTATTTTCATGTACTGACCCCACAAATTTCAGATTGCTATCAGTGTGATTTATTCTGTCTGTGTTGATGGCTGGTTTATCTGTTTTGATGTAGAACAACATTTGTTTCAACACTGGTCATCTGCTGTTTATTAACAGGCTGATTCATTAAGGCAGAGTACATGAAGAGAAGGTCACATTTTCTGTGTGCTCTAAAGAAAGCTCTCTATTTCTTTTTGAAAGAAAGAGAGCTCTGTTACGGCAAAGCTCTTGATTCCTTTCACACAAGCAAAAGCAACTTGGGTCAGTTTCATCCGCACCAGCTGTGATATTTTGATTCTAGCCATTCCAGTAACATTGCTCTCCTCCTTTCCCCTATTCATCCGTTGTGTTAAATAGTATACATGGCTACAGCTCAAATCACTATCTCCACGTCTATAATGCTAAACTGACCGTGGTCAGTATTGTTATCCAGTGCTGGTGCCATCTGGTGTGGAATGGCTGGCATCCATGCTGCTAAGCTCTCTCAGCCCTCAAACGATCTGTTGGGAATGGTTCCTGGTCTATGACAACTCTTGAGGCATAACCGGAAATGATTTGAGAGAGTGTTAGCCTGTCCAGGCTGAAGTCATTACAATTTCTGTTGTAACACTTTGAACATGCACACACACATTAAAGAAAAAAAGAAAAAACCAACAACAAAAACATTAGTGTCAGTGCCCAGGAAATTTCCTGGCACTCTTTAATTTACTGATCTAGACATAGCCAAACCGTCTTGATGCTTATGCCACTGAATTTTATTGACCCTGGATCCAAGACTGATCCCTTTTGTCCCTGGCTTCCTTGCAGCCAAGAGCTTGGCTCAAAACTCTGTTAATAAGTGAAAAGCGTCAAGTGTCTTAGAAAACCGACACCAGCTAGAACAGTGAGTGGTGGATGCATTGAATAAGAAATGCTGACCAGAGAAGCATCAAGTCCTGAGGACAAAAGTAATGTTCCTTCACTGTTGTAGATGTCTTTTCCTCATTACTCCCTCTTAGAACTAGACATCATGTTTATCTTC
This sequence comes from Tringa tobata, assembly GCA_033628505.1. Taxonomy (NCBI): domain Eukaryota; kingdom Metazoa; phylum Chordata; class Aves; order Charadriiformes; family Scolopacidae; genus Tringa; species Tringa tobata. The sequence continues at coordinate 1,137,873 of JAHREE010000508.1, forward strand.
TAAAGACTGCCTCTTTCTTCCCATTTAAAAAACACAGAAACAACAAGAGTGAGAATGACCTGCTCTTAAACCTCTGTATCTCCTGTTTTATACAATAGCAAGACTTTATACTACAGCAGTGACTTCAGAGCCCCATCCTAACCTCAGGAAGACCAAAACCCCATGCCTGTCTTTTAATTGGGCAGGGTAGCTATCAGGTTCTAGAATAGGAAAATATGGGCACTCTACACCATTCTTACTCAAACTGTGCAGAAAATAGTCCACGGTTAACTGAGCCAGAAAGAGAAACACCTCACAATTAAGACATTTGCATTCAGGGAAGAGGGAGTTCTGCCTTCTAGATTTTTATTTTTTTTTACTAAAAGATATAGGAACAGAGCATTTTAAACATTGTAAAACATGGAAATGATGGAAGCAAGACAAAGGTTTTCCAAAAAAAAACCACCTCATTTAGTAGGTTTTACTAAACCTCACTTTCACAATGCATGCAAATATACTATAACTACAGTAACGTTACATTGTTTTCAATAGACCATGCTCTGAGAGTTAAAGATATTCAGTGTGGGGTGTCCTTATGTTAACTACTGTTAAATTTCTATTGACTCTTCTACTCTGGAAAACAAATGCACTATTCCTCATGTGAATTTAGTCTTCTTACCCAGAATAGCTCTTGCCTGAGACTTCTTCCTCCATAAAGGAAAGGATAAAGAGGACTTATCTGACACAGAGCAGTTCCATTTGTGTTTCTTAACTGAGCTGGTCAAAATCCTTATTTGAACACAAGCTAGAGAACTCTTAATTAAGCCATATTTTGGGATTTTATTATATTATTCTAGCGATTAACCACAATGTAGTTACATATTAAATCATAATTATTGTTACATTAAATATCAAGCCAAGATCTTTTTTTAGGGACGAGAATAAGAGCACACTATTTCACAATATCCGAACAGATCCTCTCCAGGATATCCTACTCGGGCCTCCAGCTAGGTTTTTGAGTCAATGGCAACCAGGAAGTTCATTTTCTTCAACCCTTCCAGGTTTGTCCTTAGTCTTACTTTATGGTCAAATTAAAGATGCAGTTGTGTTAAAAATACTAAACAAGTAAAATCACACAATGGCTGTATGATGGTACAGACTATTAAAAAACACATTACAAAGTACGTTTAGTGAAATAATAATCAGCTTCCACACCTCTTAGCTTACTATACTGTTATATATCAACTGCATAAAGAATTAGCAGATCTAGACAAATAATCACCAGTTCTTTGATCTAGATGGTTTGTCTGTCCCTCAAGGCGGTTTCTTTAGCCTTTTTTCTTCCCTTTATTTGCTTTTCTTCTTGAGCCAAAGCAAACAAGATTATGAATTTGGTATGTACACAGTCCAATGCATTTTCTCAAGGTTGCTTGTATTATTTACATGGAGCGAGTCAAGTTTCCAAAACTGCATAATGCTTTTAGAACTGACACAGGTCTTTCTGAATTACACATTCCTTATGTCCACGGTGTCTATTCTAGTATAACAGTCTTTGGAGTTTCTATGCTTCCAAGGTTTTACATGTGTCACAGTTGCTAAAACAATTTGTACAAGGCTTTTTCAGAGACCTACTTGGGAATATACAACAGCTCAGCAACTCTTACAAGGTGTGTAGATGAATTCTTAAGTTCATTTAAGAATTTAACATTTTGAAAATGTACTTTGCATGTTTGAAGATAGTGCTTAAATTTCTGACTGTGTTTTGAGATTTAGTGACAAAATATGAAACACTATCCTCAGAAAGTTTTATTGAGAACTCTGAAAGTAAAAACCCAATTCTAAGCAGAATGTAAAGGTCTGGAACCTAAACTCGAATGCTTATAACTACAATAGCAAATGAAGAACTTTTGAAATAATACACACTTGCTATACTGAAAGCAAAGATTTCAGAATCAGACACTTAGACGTATTCATAAATGTATAGATACAGTCACCAAAAAGATACAGCTATTTTCATTGAGTTTGAACTTCTGTAGCTACAGAAGGGCAATTCCTGACTTGTACAAGGAGAATAGCTGTTATCAATTGGAGAACAATATTGACTTCAATAACTAATGGCTATTGAACCTTGTGTATTAATGCAGTATAATTCATTTTAATTCTGGGAACATTTCATACGGTTTGTTCATTACACAATGCTTGACAAGGGAAGATATCTTTTTGTGTCTTATGACTTGAGCTGTTAGAAGTGCAAAAAATGTATTTGCATTGTGGTAATATATTAACTTAGTTAAAACTTTAGTAAGTCAATTGACATTAAATTTCTACAGATAATAAAGGACAGAGTTTGCATATGCTGGGTAACTTGTTCATTTAATGTTAATATCTGAGAACCAAGAACCGTTATATTGCACAGACCAATGTAATTGATGATTTCACCAGAAATTAAACTGCTGTCTTTGATATATAAAGATATATATTTCTGTGCAGAGAATTTATTCTTCTACTATTTCTGTCAATATGTTACATGCTATTATAAGAGGATTCCCTAGAAGATGGATTAAAATACTTTTTTAACCAAGAGATTATTCTTCATTTAATTATGTAGTTTTTTTTTTAAAATAAGTTACTGACAGTTTAGTAAAACAATTCTGTTGTTTCATCTCTGTTAATGAGCCCAAATAAATACCTGATCTTCAGAATTATGTGCATAGCTCAAAACTAGTCACATACAAATGAGGCAAATAAAGTATATAACAAATTATTAAAAGATCAGTCTCTTACTAACTTTTAAGACTATTTCTGTTAAGTGTGGTACCATAAGAACTAACTCAGGTCCTCAAATATAAGTGTTTAATGGACTATATGGTAATGTCCCCTTTTACAATTAGACTTACAAAGAAAATTTAAGGGGTAGTCCTTAAATACGTGGTCCGGTAACATAGCCCATGTCAGAAAAAAAAATAATCCATGGGACAGATGGGGTAAAATACAGTAAATGGAGTTTTATTCAGAGGCTAACAGAACTACTATGTGCAACTAAATCACCAGGGATGATATAACTATGCACAATGATCAGCGGAAACCCCAAGGACAATGCTATGATTCTTACTAAGAATTTGTCTACAGTAAGAAGCCAAGGTGTACTCGGGGCCCTACATTTATAGTGTGAATATACTGTGTGCTGGCTACGATGCGCCAGTTCCCTGTGTGCTCTTCACCATTTCTTACCAGCACAAAACATGCACTAACGTTTAGTAGAAACTGAATCCACTAAGGGCATATTTACGACTCAGACTGCAATGAAATGTAGGAATATTTGATCTAGCTTGTAATGAGCTACCCTAATTACAGGAAGCATTGGAGCCAGATCAACGCAAGCAGATTGCACTGTTTCCTGGACAGGGAAAATCACAGTTCCCTGTGATCACTCTTGTGATCACTGTTGTTCACAGAATACTGTGAACAACATGCCGGGAAGTATATTTTTATAAGTATGAGGCAGGCGTGGTCTGTGCCTACAAAAAATTGTACAGTGGGTCCTTGGGAGCCACAGTAAACTATTTCACACTCTGTTTCACCCATTCCTAGCTTCCTATGAGGGTAAATCCTAAAATTACTGGGTAGATGGGAGGCTGCTGTTAAAAGTGGAAAGTCCAAGGTTCTTAACTTCTTTTACATTCTTGGACAAACAACAAAATAAAAATTGGTGTAGCAACTGAATAGGAACTGTTTGTGGTACACTCTGCTTTTCCATTGAGTTAATTTGTGAGTAACATGGTGATAGAGCTCCTTTAGAGGCTTAAGTAAGTGGCATGTGGAGAAAAGAGATGGCAGAAGTTTCCTAGAGGAGAGGCTAAAGCATAATAAATCTGTTCCAAACAAGCACCCAGAAATGGGTGATGACGTAGGCTGAAAGTCAACCCTGAAAGTCAAGTCAGCAGGTTACAGGTCTGGATCAACAAGATATAAAATGGGGTGCAGATGCAGTGGCAATGCAGCCACAGCCTAGTTCAGGTCGGGGCCAAGCCACAAGAGCATCAGATCTTAGTCACTGCCTCAAGCAGAGGCAGGGAAAGCCGCTGAAATCCTGAAGTTGGCGAAGGCCTCTCAAACAGATCACTCTTATGAAGAAGCTGGTGTAGAGTGCAGCCTGTTAAAATCCTAGAAGGGAGGGAGTGCACTTTGGTTTACCTCACTGTGAATCTGGCTCACATGTCACCTAAAGACAGTTGCCAGGCATCTAAGTGATATTATTTAACTATAATTGATGGTTTTACTTCTTCTGAAGGACACGTTCATCAGGACAGAGCTCCTAGTACTAGTGAGGGCCTTTGAGTCCAATTTAGAAGAAAGAGTACCTTCATGTAACTCATATCCTACAATGCCTTTGTATTTTGGAACGTCTGAACTTGCAAGCAGTTCCAAATGTTTTTACATTGGAATCTGTGACAGCTTCAAGTCCCATTTCTTCATGTTGAGCCTTCAGTTGTTTTGCTTATGGTGCTGAAAAGCATCAGTAAGCTTCATTTGTCCCCAAATTCTTTGGGTCTTTTCATCTCTTGCAACTAATTTACATCTGCAAATCATAATTTTGGTTTTGTTATTGACAGTTGAAGAACAGTTTTTACTTATTATTTTTCCAGTCTTTTATTGTGGTGATTTATAGCCTCAGAGATATCTGTTGATAGTTATCTAGTATTGCTTTATGATTTCCAGTTGCTACATGACATCAAATATGCTCAAAATATTTGCCTATTTTCATATTACTTTTTTACTCGTTGTTATTGTGGTTTAAATTTTGCAATATTTAAAGATAATTTACGTAGGATGTGAACTGAAATATGGATTTTGTTTGGAAAAAGTAAAGTAATATTGCATGCAATTGTAAAGTAATTTTAATAATGCATGGATGTGATATTACTTTAACAAGTAAATGATATTAAATGTAAGTATGCTCCAGAACATTTTTTCTGTATTTGTATGTTTTTATATACATATGTGTGTTTTTTCTACCAGATCATTGTTTTGTGGCATGAACTATTAATGCCTATGAAATAAGGTAATATAGGTGACTAGATTTTGCCAGTAAACTTCTATCAGTTCTTGGTTCTGGAGGTTGAGGTGAGCTCATCACTGAGGTAGGCTGAAATTGAAGTGGGTGTTTCCTCTTTCCCTTTCCTCTCATCTACTATCAGGTACCATTTTTACTTCATCTGACTATTCTATGTCTTCAGCTTCATATCACAAATTTTACTGCTTGCACACATTTTTCTGTACATTTTTTTCCTGTAGCTATACCATAAGATCATTGCTTTGTAGTTTCACATTAATTTCATGCTTATCTGTAAGAAAAAAAAAATACTTTTAGCTGTTTTTTCTGTTGCTGGTATTACAGTAATACAACCTGTTTTTACACTGTTGCCAGCACATATTTTTTTGTAAAATGCCTTTTTCCCAGCCTGCCTTTATCTTTCATTTCCAGCTTTACCACAGATATAAATTCAGCAATGGTAAAGACCTGAATGTAGAAAAGGGTTTAGAAGCTCAGATTGGACCTCAGAATATCCTGAAAAAGTACAGAAGATATTGTCTGTAACAGAAAGATCAGACTAGCGCTTAAGTGCTAATTTTGCACACATTTATTGTAAATGGTAATTTCTATGTTGGTTCAAAGCTGCTTCTATCACATTACATTCCTTTCTTTTCGTATTCTCTGTATAACACCAATGAAAATTCTTTGCGGTAACGTATCTTATGGTTTCTACAGAGAAGCTGTACAACTTTGGACATAGGGGTATAACTTTTCTTCCATATAAATTATGAATAGATTTTGTAATCAGATCTTTGTGGTTGATCAGTAGATGGAAACAATTGTGAAAGAGGGTCTGGAGTCTATTTTTCATGGCAAGGGAAAATAACAGGAGGAACTGAAAAAAAAAGGCAAATTTATGTTATCTTTATTCAGTTAAGATAACAGCTTTCATTAACATGAGAATATGGCCATAGTAACCAAAACCAATGGGCATACACTTGTCAGTCCAGTAACACCACTGCTAAGGAGTGTTTAAGAAACTGGAGATTAAAGTGGTTTTTGAAATGCTGGGCTTACAGACAGGAATGTGGAGAGTTTTCTGAGAGTCAGGAAGAGGCAGAATTACCCAGTATCAATGAAAGACTTGCACGTTCATACCAATTCAGACATTCGCTTGTGAAACTGTTATGGTAGCATCACACTCATACAGTAATAAACCAAACTACAAAAGACTTACCTAAGAGGTAGGGCAACTGCTAACAGGGAGTCTTGGACGGTAGTCAGGCTTGGGGCAGCAGTCAAGTTAACTAGGGAACTGTCTGCAGGGGTTCAGATTTCTAAAGATGCAGAACATTCTTTTTTCCTCTTGGACTACACAAAAAAAAAGCCTCATAGAGTTCTGTGAAGTAATTAGGTGAAATATCCTGGGTAATATATTTTGTACTGTTTGTTTCCTTTTTCTCTTAAGAACATGGCCAGTATTTCATCCAGGCAATCCAGACAGAGGACTTCCGCTTCACAGAAAGGCCCTAAAGTGTTACTTTCTGAATTGTAGTTTTCTATGCATGTTGTTAATGAAGAATGGAGAGAATTGTCCTCTAGCATTGGCCTGCAGGAAGTTCACAAAGACCAAACTTGGGAGACACCTAAAAACACTAGTAGAGATTATGGTTAGTGGGGATAGGACAACTTTGATTTATACAGCTAAAATTATTGAGTCACAGCTTTAGACTAATGAAGGTAGTAAACGTGCTGAAACTGTAGGTGCTCAGCAATGTTCCAAGGCCTGGATGTTCATGGTGCCTTTTCTTGATGCTTCCATGAGAAGATCTGGGTGCACACCACCAAGTCTGTCCTTCGTCTCTCCTATCTACTCTGGTATGCTGAAGAAAATCAAGATGCGTAAGTAGTGAAGGTGTCAAATTGTGCTCCAGCAAGTTTGCCAGCCTGGATGGTGAAGAAGCTCCCTACACAATTCAGACATAAAACCACAATCGTTAGGGTGAAAAGGACTGCAGAGGGACATTGAGTTAATTCTCTTGTTCAAGAAATGAACTAGTATATCTGTTATTCCTCTCATAAAAAGAAGAAGGTTGAAAGGAATTCTTGTGTGTTCAAAAGCTCAACTGTTCTTTGTTTTGTTATGTTATGTTTTGGTTTTTTTACTTCAGCATTTTCACTTCATCATTGTTTCCAATAGAAGTTTCTTGAGACCATCTCACCTACAGCAGAAATTCCAGAACATTTTCAGCCAAATTATTCCAAAGCATTTGAGTCTCACCATTATTTTTTTTTTCCTAACAGCTAGAAGAAAACTAGATTTATGTTTTTTTTCTGTTATTACTAGTCTTGATATTTGACACAACTGACTTTTATTTTTCTTCAAATGTGTTTTCCTAATCTAGAGGCTGTACATCAGCTGGGTTCTGACCAGTGCTAAGAAAAGTAATTTCGAATATCTAATATCCACACTCATGTTATACATCCTATATGATATTTGCATTTTTTCAATGTTAGCTGAAGTTCAGTTGGTGACCCCCTGGAATGTCTGTGTTCTTTTTATCTTCTACAACCCATATTTACAAACTTGACCATTCATGTTTAAGTGTCATAACTTTTCCCTCAGTTCCATTTGTAATACCTCCACTTAGGACCTTGTTATCCTTATGGTGTTTGCTTGGTGCTGGAAGTGGCCTTTTTAACTTTAGTTCAGGAGGATGTAGCTATGTCCTGTTTATGACTTAATATATGAGCTAATTTTAATTAGGAGACACTATTCCCTGCTGATGCACAGGTCTCAGCTTCCCTGAAAAATCTATGGTTTTGTCCCTGTGATTGATGCTACTTCTAGCATGTGACAAAAATCCCATTTTTGTCTCAAAAGAAAAAAAAGTCAATTCAATTTACTTTTGTATACTGTATTTCCAGTTTCAGATCATTTTGAATTCCAGTAGTCCTTTGATAGAATCCTCTGGGGCTGCTATTGCTAGCAATCATAATAAACATTCTCAGAATGATGGAATGCATTATTTCACTGATACTGTGTGAGCAAGTAATTCACTTGAAACATCAAAAAACCACAATACCTTAACATCTGGGCTGTATTAACAGAAGCACAGCTAGTAGATTGGGGAAAGTTTTAGTGTTGGGCTTTTTGGCACTTTTTAGACTGCTTCTGAAATATCATGTCCTGTTTCAGGCACCTCAAAAGAAGAAAAATGTTAATAGACTGGAGTAAGTTCAGCAAGGAACCTGATAGCTGGTGAGGGGCTGGAGCACTTGCCTTCTGAGGAGAGGCTGAGGGACCAGGGCTTGTTCAGCCTAGAGAAGAGATGTTTTCAGGGAAAATTATTGAAAAAACAGATCTAAGCTCTCTACTGCAGGAAGAAGAGAGAAAATAGTCATAAATTTAAAGCAGTAAGTTCAGACTGTATGTAATATCAGATTCGATATATTTTCCTAAGTATTAGTCTGGACTGGCTATTTTGGAACTTTTGGAGGATGCTGCAAATAACACCTCCCACATTCCCTTGTCTTCTTTGCCCTTCAGAAATGCTCGTGTATGATCCCAGCACCCTGCTCCTTGAGCAAGCTGCAGGCTGATTGCTTGATGCCTGAGGTCTGGGCTCTGCAACTCTATTTCCTCTTTCCCTTGTGAATTTTCATCTCAACTCCTCATGTTCACTACAGCCAAGGATGCTACAGATTGCTGCATCCTCACTGTATTATTATTCAGGCGTAGTGTTGATGACGTTTGTGCTTTTAAAATTTGGACTTGACATGGAAGTAATAACCTGGACAATATCTTCTGCATAACTTATTATTATCGATGCTTTAAGGAATGGTTATTCAGTTGTAGAAAATAGGGCAAAGAAAGAAGGTGACTGGAATCTACATGTACACTTCTGGTTTTATTCTTTTCTGTTTGTTATGTGGTGGTTTTGGTTTTTTTTTTTTATTGATGGGGAATATTGGACAAATCCTTCTAATAACTATTGCTAATTTCCCCATCTGTGCCAGCTTTTAAAGCAATGCAGTGGATAATGCTCAGAACTCTGTGGCCTGTGCTGTGTCATGTACTGGGCCTCTGGTTTCTATGGTCCTGCATCATCCTTAGTTCAAGGCTCCCTGGCTATCAAATAAATTGATGTTCATGGTGTGTATACCATGCTTGACTTTGATCATAACAAATGGGAAAGCATCTAAAAGGATAAGCCATAACTTTTAAATAGGCTCAGAAATGGGTTTGGTTCATCCCTCACTCCAGTTTTATTAACTTATTTGTCAAAGAAGCAAACTATCTCCAACATAAAGCAAGGGCTGAAATGCTCACTGTGAATCACTCTCTTTTCTGTGATCAAGAAATTATAACCATAAAATTACCAAATGGAAAGCTTTGGGAAATCATTCTCTTCTTGAGTATAGTGGGATCTGAGAATACTATGTAACTGAACCAGCTTCATGACAACTTCAAGACCGGTAAGCATTTTTTCTCGCATGCAAGCATTAATTTCAAAAGCAAGAAAAATAAACAGTTGAACCTTCTCCTGTATTTCTGTTTTCTCCCTTGTGCTGCACAAGATCTTTATTCAGATATTCTTGTTCCATCTTGATTACATTTCTTATCGTTACTGAATAGATATCTTTGAGAATAAATCTTTAACTCTGATGAGGGCAAAGAGTTTGGCATTTCTACCCTGGGCAGAAGATGATTTCTGTGTACATTCTCCATGCTTGTGCTGTCTCTTGGTCCTTCCAGTCTCAACAACATGAAAGGAAACTTCCTGCTCTGAATTAGTTTCATTTTTGAACGCTATTTCTAAGTTGAGTAGAGAGATGCTTCTGCAGACAGGTACAGAGAGACCTTCATGAGCTGTCTCTTATCTAGAGACTATTTAGCCACATTAACAAGGTTCTGTGCTTGATTTTAGTACACCTTAAAGGTAATTTGAGTATTTGTAGAGCCATTTAAAATCATATAAAGTAACATTCTTACTGATAATATCTGTGTTTTCATTGAATTTCCAAACAAGATTCTGCTGGTGCATGTTGGTGTGTCTTCTACAAAACTGGTAGGCTTAGCAAGTGTGTCCAAGAAGAGAGACGATTCTACAGAAGAAGAAAATTTGAATTATGCAATTTCTTCAGGTTTGCTGTTAGTTTCTTGACACTCTGCCATTCCTTTCTTGCCCTCCCTTTATCTTAGTTTTTGTCAGGGAAGATGAGAAAGAAATAAAGTTGTGAAACTGAACCAGTGAAACACTTCTCAGCAACTGAGGGGAAAGTTAAGTTTCTTTCTGCAATGTTAGCTTGTACCTGAGCCATAACAGATTCTTTATTAAATATAACAGTTGTAGAACTTGTACGTCATTAGGTCATTAATTTCCTACAAAAACAAGACTCTAGTTAACTTTTGCTATTTAATCACAGACTTTTATTACAAAGTCACACTGAATACTCAGCTGACTTAGGTTTTTTCATGGTACCAAAATATCTGAGCATTCCTCCTAATAGTCACTTCTTCAAAACACTGGAAAAAAATCAGAGTTATTATTCTCATTTTACAAGAGAGGTTCTGACTGACAGAGAAGTAAAGAGACTTACCACAGTTTATATTAACAGACCATGAATGAATAAGCAGCTAACCCCATTTTTTTAAGGAATACTAGTGCTCAACAGAGAAAAAGAACAACAGTTCTTCGAACCATGAAAGAGTCCTTTGCAATAAAATGACATGCTACAGTAACTCATCATGTTGGAGCTGTGCTGATGAGCAGTCATTTATTGATGGAGAAGAGCCAGGCTGTTGCTCTCATCAGCATGCTGCACGGCTTGAAGAGGCTCACAGGTCAGACTGCGATCTACATTTCCCATTCCTAGCCCTAACATGCTGGAGTGTGTTATGAAAGGAAAATTTATCCTCTGGAGGAAGTGGACCTTTCAGGTCACTCTCCAACAATTCCTTTATTCTGAATAAAGAATTATATGGATTCCTGTAAGAATAATATCCACAATACTGTTTAAAAAAAGGATAATTCAATGTGACTGAGAGACTTCATAATGAGAGAAAGTAGGTCATTCTTTTCATCTTAGAGAATTTCGGGTTTTCTTATTTTCTAGTTGGATACACCCTGTAGCTGCAAAATATTACTGGCACTATTGTATTCACGTCTGCTGTTTCATTTATTTGCAGAAAATATCTTGCTGACTTCTGAATTCTTTATCATGACAAAGCTTTTATTACCTCAGTTCCCTTAAAATCCTTGTGTAGTAGTTAATGGTTATTGGTATCTAGTGGAGAATTATTAAAAAAGTAGAATTACAATAAGGAACTGGGAATCCCAAAGGCCTACTGTATCCACTTACTTACTTTCTGACTGCAGAGATAACTTTACATTTACTCTGAGACAGAGGGCAGAACAAATATTTTGTAGGTGTATTGGCCTAGATTGTCTGCATTTTGCTAGGACTACTCATTGCCTCTTTCTGCTACTGTACATACCTACCTAATGGTTAAACTAAATATTTGCCTATTATAGGAATGCTTTCAAGCTAGAATAAAGGTATTGTACTGATTTCATTTGTAATGTCGCCCACAGTAAACTCTTGGGGCATGAAAGACTATGATTTCTTTTGTGACATAACACTCTTGCACATCCTCCAGCTTACCCTGCGTGCACTTCTACAGAATCTAATGTGGACCAGCATAACTAAATCCTTTGCTGAGAATAGTGAATATTAAAATAGTCTGTGTAAATTGCCTTACTCCATGGTGAATCATTTGTGAACAGATGCTAAGTTATTCATTCATAGGCAGAATTTTTCCTCCAGGTTATTTCCTGATGGTTTATATATATTAGCCGGGACAAAGCCACCTGCTTTCCTTGTATCCAGAGGGTACATATGAATACACAGACCCCTAACTCTCCCCTCCTCTCCAATAAGAATAGTTATATTTCAAATATTTGGTATTTGTATCTGTGTCCCTCCTTAAAGTTGCCACAGATGATCCAGAAAAAGGCAGCTTGTTTAAGAAAGGATTCATGAAACTGAATGTGAAATATCCCATTTATGCACAGACCTTTATGTTTTGCCTTGGTATGGCCAAAGTTGTTTTCACATCATGGAGTTAATGGGAGTAGAATAAACAACCACCTAAGAATAGCAGTTCCCGATCCTTGTACACTGTTTTTCATTACTGAATAGGATGTGAAAGCCTGCATGGGAATTAGGTATGCCAAATGTCAAGTATGGTGGCAGAGGGTCATTAGAGAAGGTGACGGTGTGGTTTTGTCTTTGTTTTGGATTTTTTTTCGAGGAGGGAGGGTGGAAGAATAGTTCCTGGAGAACAGTAGGACTGCTAGTTATGAATCCTTTTTGAACAACAGCTATTAGGCTGGAATAGAAGTATAATTGCATTGATATGTTTTTTCATCCTAATACTAAGAAGCTACATGAATTTGCTGAGTTACGTTTTCCACTTCCATTGTCCAACTAAATGTGGTTTAGAAAGCAGATGGTTACAGTGGACCTTGGCATTGCAGTTTTCCTGTAAGTTAGGCAAGTTTAGCCTTTCAGTTGGGAAGGAAAAAAAATCAGGGATTTTTAGGCTCATTATACAACATTAAAGGAGTAAAAGAACCAGAAAAGAGGAAATATCAGACAGCTAAGAATCTAGGGTTTAAATTTTAGATGATTCCATGATTTTAAGCAGAAACAAAGCTGCTAGGTAACAGTTATAATAAGACCAATTTTTTTGATAGATGACAAGGAGTAATTTTATTTTACTTTGTCCCTGCCCCAGTGGGCAGCCACATCTGATTTAGTTACATAGCTTGTTTTGTGTACCAAGACAAGCATTTTCCAGTGTGTAAGAATGTATTTTCTACTTCTGTTAGCTTTGGACACCCTGTCCCCAAGGGTCTTGAGAATTTCTCTTCTTTGACAGACTATATACTGACAGAGTTCTCCATAGTACTCTATTATATATTCTGTGTTTTGAATCTTAATGTTGCAGAGGATGGGAAGTGAAGTCAGCAAAAAAAGATGTAGGACAGTGACTGTTAACGAATACATTGTAAAGACAATCTCTGTTATGTCAGAAGTCTCTTACTCTGCCTTTACATCTCACATGTGCTTTTTTTACGTTACTCAAATAAAAGTTGCTGCAGTTGCTAACTTTTTTTAAGTTGTAAGATATTTCTTCTCTCTGTTTCCACACAGTGTTATGCTTTTTAATGTTAGAACATAAAAAATCCTTCTCATAATACTGTCTGTAGCTATACTAAAACCTGACGTCTTTAGCTAGGAAAATCACCGTCTTTGTAAATATTTCATGGCAGGGAGGGTAGGACTATCCAAACACAAAAGAATTATCCATCACTTGATTTTGCCCTTATTATATTAATAAGACATCATCCATACAAGCTGGTTCCCTTATCTATGAACTTTAATGAGTAAAAGGGTTTAGGCAAACTCCTTCTTGGGACCTAATCAGTTGTGAATGAAACTTTCTGAATTTGTGTCCTCCATTTTCTTCATGCTAATTTAACTGTCGAAAGTGACTATAGCAGAGATACCACAAGGACTCATAGGCCCTTTCTCTTATTACTTCTTTTACTCATTTATTATTTAATTAACGAGGTCATTTCCCCCTGCTTCCTCTGCTGAAGTTTTTTTCACCTACTTTTCCTGGGTTTAAGTCCCTTAGAAGTGGATGTGTCAGCACTTTTAAAAATCAACTCTGTAATAGTTTACCCATCTTTCAGAGGAGCAGAATATCTACCAAAAAAATGATGGAGACTAGCTGCAGATTTATGAAATCACACGTCACTCTGCATTTGAAGAAAACAGAAATTTATATGATTTAATATTATCTCATTAGTTGATTACTTTAAAACTGGTAATTGCTTCCACAGACACCAGGAATGACAGATGAGAGATAGAAGGTGTCAGTAGAATTTTTCTTCAAAGGAAAACTAGAAACTGAGATAAACTGTGACTGGATAAACTAGTCAATGTCCCTTATTCTTTTCCACTTATCTCAAGATTAAGGCACTGAACGAATACTTTTCATATCATTTGCTCTTGCTTTCAAAATAGAATATTTTCCCTCCTCTTGTGAATTTTGGTGGTATTGAAAAGTGAGAAAGCAAAGCACAGGAAACAATCAGTGTTTTCCCTTTAGCTCTTACTGTTATAATACATTGTATTGGTTCTTTTTTAACATGTAGTGTTAAAGAATTTTAAATAGGGGAGAATGTCTCAGTGACTACAGTATCGTCATCGCTGCCACGGGGAGAAACAACAATTCATCAAATACTTTCTCATGGATTTAGGGTACCTCTTACATTCTTGTCCTTTCAGCCTCTTCAGCTGGTGGTGAGATGATACATCTGGAGAAGTGCCATAGATGAAGAGGTTTTTCTACAATTGCAACCTGTTGAATTTGAAAACAGAGGGAGAAAAATGATTTTAAGGTTGCTTTGTGTTTCTGTTGCCTTTAACATGAAGGTTTATATCCCTTTTCGCCTCCACTTCAGTTTGTTTCCCACACAGAGGAAAAACTATTAAAAAGCTGGAGACATACCAATGTTTTGCTGAAATATGTTTACATGGGGTGTTTGACAAATGTGTTCAAATTCTCCATTCCCTTTGCAACATTCTGCTCTGTTTATCCTCTTTCTATCTAAAACTTAATAATCACGGAATCATGTTCAATTTTTTTCTGAAAATAGAGTGACAATTATAGGAGAGGTAAATTAAGAAACATGATTGCTATTTATAATTTCACATTGTTTACGCATAGGCTAATTAGATGTTACAGTGTTTAATGCATCCATAAATGTGAGAGCATCCACTGTTGATTATTCATGTCTCATAAACATTTAGTTGCTGCACATTTGAGTTAAAATGTCAAGGAACACAGTAAACACTTGTGGATTTTCTTTTTTTGAACATGTATACAATCCCTCCATAGGAGCAACCAGAAGGGCGTCCCCCCCAAAAAAACCCCACTATATTAAATATGCTTAGAAATAATTTGGAATATTTTTCTACTCATATCCTTGTTGATTAGCCCATTGAAAGCCTACTACCTTTGAAGTATCTTCCAATTGTGTGATCTACAAATTACTGACTAAAGCTAGTCTCATTTTTATGTTTTAATGAAGTTTTAGAGTGAGAGTGATAGCAGACTGACACAGACTCTTTCGCTTTAGGTTAGCACATGAAATTGCTCAGGTAAACTTCCTCATTGTGCTGCTGTGAATCTAATCCTTCATGAACACCTCCAGGAGTGACGGAATAGTGATTTACAAATACGTGCAGTTCTTAGACTCTCTCCCAAGATAATGGATACCATACACCACAATGTCTGAATTTACCTGAAATGACTGAAAGTTCATTGATTAGTGGGCACAAGAACCAAGAATGACTTCTGATTATTAACAAGGACTACTCAAGAACAAAGTTGTTTGCTTCACAGAGAAAAGCTTTTTTTTTTTCCTTTTTGAATTACTATGCAGTATTTCTCAACCCTTTTAGTTCAGTTTCTGCTACTAAAAGTGTAACGTTTATACCCTAACTATAAATGATGGCTAGCACTCCACCACTCCATTTTACTTCTTCTGGTGAAAAATTTGCTATCCTTCTGATCGTGCTTCACATGAATGAATGACCATCCAGTGATATGGCAATAGTGATGAAGATGCCTCTGAGGTCATGCTTTCTTTACATACATTGAATCACAATATTTGTGTTGTTAGAATTCATAGATTCTGTCACAGATTCTGGTGATATGATGAGAAACAATGCAGAAGCTGTAACAGTCCTCCTTGTCACAACACAAAAATCTGTGAAACATAATGGTTAAATGTTCCTTATTTATTTGAGGCAATGTCTACCAGACACTCATATATTTTTTACTCTCAAATAACATCTTTACACTCTGATTACTTTCAGTGAATAAAATGTCAGAAAAAAAAATATTAGGAGACCTAAAATAAAATTTACAAAATAGTAAATTTCATTATCATACAGTATGCACTTTCTTGGAAGCAGACATGATCAGCTATTGGAATCTGCACTTTTATACGCATGCTTGAAATAAAGTTTCCAAGAGAATTGAACATTTAGCCCAATTAAATTCTTGTTTGGATGAAAAAAATCAAGTGTTTTATAACAGAGTGAAAATTCAGTTGTCTGAATGCATAGTAGATTCTCTAGAAGAAGCTCTATTGCTTCTGATACTTTCTCTGTCATTCATGGATAGTGATTTGTTTTCTGTGTATTATTAGATTTACACCTACAAAATGAATGAAATTACTATAACCCCAAATCAGAAAAAAAAAATAAAAAAAAATGTGGCTTTCTTTTTCCCTTTAATTGCAGGAAACATGGAAGGGTATATTAAAAGCTTTTGATTTACTGACATTTTGGATCAGAACTTTCATCACAAAGAGGCTATGATATCACAGCTCACAATGATTTGCACTACCATAATTTCATTGTGAATTTGACTTACACAAGAGTTAGCCCTCTGTTCCTAAGCAGAGGCTTCCAGTACTAAAGTAAAACTTCCCCAACCAAAAACATAACATGCTGGTCACCCTGGAAAGTGCAATGGTAGGAGTCATGGTTAAGACAGACTATTTACTAAACATTGTTACTTGAATTTTCCTTCAAAAGGAATGCCTGGAATTGCACATACATCGGAATTGCAGATGTCCAAATATCTGGCATGTTATTACTGTATTTTGGAGCATAAGAGATACAATGAGCATAAAGCACATGTCTCTTCTATTCAGTCTGAAGTTCAAGGCATGTTCTCCAGACAAAAGTTCCACATTTTTGCTAAATGTTTTACTGCCTAGTTTTCAAGACATCTTTGTAAAGAGGGATGTAGCATATGTCTGGCTTTTCCTCCCGCTTGTGATCATTGATAAGAGAAGCTCAACAAGGTCACTTCTGACAATTTTATTTTATTTAATAGAAAATATTTGCTCGTGCAACAATATATTTGCAGAAAAGTATTTTGGAAGACAGTAGTTTTCTGGTTCTAAGTTGGAATAAAAAGTGTATAATGAGTAGAAAGGCAAAGGAAGCTGTGTGTATGAGAGAGAAGAACATGCTTTTACACCTGGTATGAATACATTATCTGTGTAAAGTGTTTGATGAGTAATGCAGGCAAATAGTATTCAATCTGTAGTTGCTGTCAAACTGTGAACCACCACTGTAAAATAGTTTATGATGAGCTAGCTTTTTTATTTTCTAAGTAAATAGCTGAAATACTTTAAGTAAGTAGATGACAAATAGCATAAAAATATAACAAGGCTGAGGTTCAGCTTTCAATATGGATGCTCAAGGTGTGCATGAGAATGAAAGCCTACTCATGCAAACCTCTAGAAGAGAGAATGGTAGTGAGTAGGAGTACATCGGTCTGAGAAAATCTTCATGAGCATTGACTTTGTTTTATGTGGAAGTTTCCAACATCCAACTTTTCAGTGCAGAATGGCATAATAAATATCACAAAACTAATGGTACCTGGCAAAGTATGACCTTTATTGACAGTGCTGCTGTTCCTGAAATTTATTGCTACATCAAGAATTTTATGCAGTAAAACACTCTTTTCTGTAGGTTTGAACAACAGAGTTGAACTCAACTCTCAGAGTTGAACTGAACTCAAACATCTCCTTGAAGCCTGCGAAGATCTTACTGATGTTTAGATCTAGTCATGCTGAAAACAAATGAGGGACAATATGAGACACATCATTTAATTCTGGTTAGCTGTTTGAAGTGTTATCTCCCTTAAATTATGTGGACTGGTGGAAAATATCAAAAAAAGTGTGAGTGTCACCCTTGTTTCAGCAGGGTAAAAACTTTCAGGAAAGGTGTCTCTGACTTTCCCTGAGATGAACTGAGCAAGTTCAGCACAGAGAGTTTTGGGAATGCAGGGTTGAACAGATGGATGAGTAGACTGATGCTAACCTGGCAGGGAGATTTAAGGAAATGATTTTGCAGCAGGCAATGCATTTTCTGTGGTAACCAGAGGGAGTGTGCTGCAAGCAGAGAGGACTGGATAAAAGACATACACTGCAAGGACACAGTGATCAAAAGATAGTTTTTGACTTCTAGCTTTTCTATTCAGTCTGTCTCACTCTCATTAAGGCTCTGATAGTCTCATTTTTAGCTGTTTAATTATTTACTATGGTAAATATCTTCTAAAATTATCTAAATTAATCTAATATCTATCTAAAATTATAAAAATCTTCTAAAATTATCTCACCCTCTAAAAAACCACTGCCTGCAGTGGGAGTGAAGTGGAAGCTTTTGATATACTGCTTAAAAGAAAAGCTAGGGCAACTCCACCTCAGGCCCTGAAGCTGAGAGGCTGTGCTGCTACATTTGTTAGTCAAATGTGCAACCATCATCCAGAATGGTTCTGAGGAAGTTAATCAAATGTCTGTAAATCATTGTAGAAATACTTTTTCTTATGTTGCTATTTGTAAACTTCTTTAAAAGAATTGTTCAGTGTTTATCACTGAGAACAGCAAGGACTTTAGAAAAGTAGAAGAAAGGTTAGTGTCACCTTCAGCTAGGAGAGAGCTCCACAGAAAACTGCAGAAAGTCCTTGTCTTCATGAAGGAAGCCCAACTTCATAACTCTTTACTTTTTCTTGGCTAATCAGTGTTTCCATATACACAGTGCTTCTTTTGGTTAACTGACTGATTTGTTTCATCTGGCTTATGTTGAAGAATTATTTTGTTTTTATTATAATTTGTCTTATTTCTGTTTTCATATTGTGGAGTTCTGGGCTTTGCTACTCTTTGTGGCTAACTCTTAAATTTACAAAAAAGTTGGACCATAATATTGTGGTTGTCTTTAGTAATGTTGAAAAATGCTATGTAACACTTTTTAGTTGTTTAAAAAGTCATTATGCTTAAAATAAGTCTTAAATTTTTAAAAACAACTGAGAAGTAGCTAAGCAAATAATAAGATATTGAACTCCACAGTGTTCACTTTGAAACCAATCTAAATTTTACCATCTAGGATGATGGTAAACAAGATTTGTGAAAAATGTCAGCAGTTTCCCTCACATCCTTTTCATTTGCTAGAACTTAGAACCATTTTGAGCAACCAGGGTACTTCTTCTTACCATGTGGAATAATAGGAGTCATTTCTGGCATCATATTTCCCTTGACTTCCTGGCTTGGTTATTTTATTCTAAAAATTTCATGGTGATGTTTTATGTACGAAATCCATATGCTTTTAAGCATGTTCATCTTCCCTCAAATGTCTTGGCTGCTTGTATAAATAGCTGTGGACATTTAATGGGCCAGCTTTCTCCTTCTGACTGTTGGACTGGTCATTGCTGACTACATAGTTAATCTCACAGGGTGGTTGAGCTACCAGGCATATTGCTGGTGGGCTTTTGCGGCTTACTTATAGATTTTTATTCCTCATACACTTTAATGTCACGGGTCATTTCTACAACTGGAGCAGCTCAATGCTAGATAAAACTGACCTATGAACATCCAGGGATAGTTCTTTGCCAAATACATACCTTCTGTCCCCTAATTGCTCTTTAAGCAGCTTCGGGTAGATACCTATCTTAATACTACTGAAAAAAAAAAAAAGTACATAAACTACTTAAATTTTTGTTAGCTTGATCAGATTTTGAAATTTTCAAAGTTTTTTAAGTTCAGTAGAAAAGAAAGGGAAATATAATTTAACATATAGCAGTATTAAAATGCAATGGATTAAAGCTCCAAACTCTTTGAGGTCTAGTTAAGCATTATCTGTGTTTTTTCTGGTGACAGCTGCAGTTCAGCCTTGAAAGAAAGAATATAGCATGATCTACCAAGGCAAGTTTTGTTCATTACAGCAGCGTGAGTTAATGTTCAGGATTTAAAAGGACACTGAATGTGATGAAGAAATGGATAGAATACACTTTACACTTACAAAGTACCTGCTCTCTTATTTTTAATTTTTATTTTATTGTGATACGCTTTCTAGCTGTAACCTGTCCTCAAATATTTGCAAGTTTTGGCTTTTGGTCTGCCTTTATGTTAGACATTGTCAATGTAAAGTTTCAGAAATGCTATAACAATATAGTTTGAGCTTCACCTCCTTAGCATGGCCGCAGTTGATTCATTTAATAGGTGGATGGAAATACTAGTAGGAATATATAACAGGTGTGCCATTTGGAGGAGGTCTGTATCTCTTCAACTACACCTGAAGTATGCATGAAAACTGTGCATAAGTCAAATGCTTTGTATACAATGGATTATTTTTATGTACTATCAAAAGATAAGTTTTCCATTTCGGTATTCATCACACATTTTTCTAGTGCCACAGAAATCTACTGCCTTACTAGTAGCCCTTTTCAATATATCTGAAGTACAGTAAAACCTTAATGAGTGGGCTAAATAGTCTGCATTTTACCGGTCTGTACATAACAAAATGTATGCAAAGAAGTGAGGATCTCTACTATTAAGAAAAGATATAACAGCATGGACTTAAAGGTTGCAAAGCTACTCTGGCTCCTGCACCTCAGCCAGCTTACTTAAGCTACTTGGGTATTTTCTCTGCAGGGACATGTTGCTGGTTGGAGTGTCTTATGCTCAAGTTTCACTGAAAATCCAGTGTGACACCTAGTAGCTTATCAATGTAAAACAGTGTGTCAAAAGCGAGCAGTTAAATTTAATAAGAAGTATCACACTTTTGTTGTTACCACGTAGGGTCTAGGCCTACTCCAGCTCATGTCTGTGACTCGCTTGTGAGTTCTGCTTCTTTCAGAGTGAGCTCACCTAGGCAGTCTGCATTAGTGTGATTTCATAAAATTTTGCTTCTTGGTTGATGAACGAGACCACTACACTAGTCTAGAAACAAAATATCTTCTCTCAGCTTTACCTCTTACTTGCTGGCTGAGCTGGAACATTTTACTTGCTGCATCCCACCCCATTTTTAGAAAGTAATATTAGCATTATTTTCCTTTCTAAAAATGTTTTACCACTCCTTAGTGAAAAATGCTAGTATCAGTGAAAAGTGTGTGAAGATCCAGATACTAATACTGGTCTATAAATATCAGAAGATAATTTTGGTTTAATTTGTATTGTGGACTTGGTGACACATATTGGAGAAGTTGTGAAGTAGAACATGGGTCTTATCCCTATACAGATGAAAAATTGTGAACAGTTTTGAGCCTGGGTGGTTTGTTTGTTTGTTTGTTTGTTTTCACTTTAGGCCACTAAGAAAGTTTTAAAGGATTTTATTGAGTTAACTTCTAATACCTTTCTAAAAAAAATCAGTTAATTTGCATACTGATTAAACATCTTCCATGCCATTCTAAATTATTCTTAATTGCAAAGGCTGTTTCCATAGTTACAATTTATATCTTAATTTCATAGTAGATTTCTTTCCACTTATTCAGCTCATTCCATTTATCTACCTTATTTGTTATTTGAGCTACACATAAACTTCAGGCACCCTTATCTCTTACAGCTTTTGGGAAGGAAAGAAATGTATTAAGATAGAGATAAAAGTGTTTAGTATGCAGCTAGTTCAATTACCAGGGAATATCATTTAGACTTCTCTCTTTAATAGAGATACAGGCCTTTGAAGAGAGTCTATAAGAAAATAAGCCAAAGAGTCAATTAGATTCTCCTAGAATTGAATAAAGTACACTAAGCACCATTTAAAATGTGTAATAATTTTTAACTAACATCCATAATTTTTACTAGGTTCATGAAATACAGATAAGTCATGGAGGCATTTAAAACACTTCTAAACAATTGTAATGCTTAAAGAAGTGCATTAATATTTTAATTAAAGTTTAAAAATATTATTCATTTCTCTTTATTATACTTATTTTTTCACAGAAGGCAAACTTTGTGGCTGTTACTTTTTTTCTGTGTATCAGTTCAGATCCATTTCATGCTTCAACTGTGTAATTAAGTCACTTGTGCTAGCCTTCCCTGAAATACATAACTACAGTTATCATGGATTTGTTTTGCTTCTTTGTAGCAGTGATGAATTAATAGACTTTAAAATTGTAGAATGAATTATGTGGAGAATATTCTCCTCATTGGAATTCCATACGCACATACAAGCATATATCTCTTATACAGTGCATTATACATGTGTTTTGCTATATGCTTTTGGAAATATCACTTCAGTTCTTACTATTCAGCGATTATCTTTAGCAGTAGCACTTAAAAACCAAGCATTTCCCCTTCACAGTTACCACATAGAGAAATTTGCCTTTTACTGCAAAGGTACTTCTTCCTAATTTAATTCACCTGAGCTGAAACATAAGATAAACAGCGTGCAATCCCGGACAAAATTATGCTAAGAGGTTATACTTTTTTTACCTTTTTTTTTTTTGCTACACTTATAGTCCTGTTAGTTTAGAACTCCAGCACCACACCAATATTTCTTTCAGGGCTAATGCTCAAGATGTGGGTTTGGATGTCAATAAATAGCATCCATAAGTGTACTTTTCTCTTGACCAGTGAGGGTGAAGAGATGCAGAGGCTTTGGGCATATTCTGGGTATGTCACAGGAACCAGTCTAAGCCCTGTCACTTTTTTCCAGCTTAAGACATTCATATCTTTTAATGGCTTATCTCTATCAGTAACAGATATGAATGCTCTATAGGAGGTTTTTGGTATTACAGGCTCTAGATATAAGGGATGATAATCCTTTCTTTTCTGGTAGGTTATATGGTAAAACACCAACATTGTGACCTAAGGCCTTTTCAGGTGGTATTGTCATTCTCATGGCAAAGAAAATCCCTACCTAGAAAATTTTTGGATATGAGAATAAACTGTATACATGCAATAGTTTCAGCATGATGAGAACACATCAGATTTACTGAGGAGGTGTTAATTAGTCTATACGTTTGCAGTAAGTGAATGCTTGAAATGCATCAAAGTTGATAGGAATGTGCAGAACAATAACCTACATACACTGTAGATTTGGTGCATTCCTTGAATATGTTGCATATAGTGTGGCTAGGATGTCTTTGCAATGTCATGATGTGCAGTCCTTTCATGTTTGGTGAATTTATCACAAACATTATAGGTTTGAAAAAAATTAGCAAAATAAAAGCCACAACTAGAAAATTAACAGGAAAACAAAACACTATCCGCTCCAGAATAAGTAGAGTGGTGACCTTGGTAAATTAGCTTTAGAAGTTTCTAAAAGATTATTTTTCTTGATTCATTTTCAACATACATACAACTGGTCTTATATTATTACGTCTGGCTTTTATAAAAATATTATGTAAAACTATTCTAGGATAATTGCAAAGGAAAAATTGTACAGTAACACTTAAAAAAAAACAAAACAACAACCAACTCTGAAAAATGGACTCTATCTGTCAACTTCTTTAGGGTGTCCTGAAGTGTAAAGTCTATTGACAGTTAATAGAAAAGACTTGGCAGCTCACTTGTGAATAACACATTTATTCTAAGGCTGTGTATAAAACCTTTACAGTCTGCCTTATCCTTATTGTTACATGGTCATAGCAAACCAGCTTCAAGGTTATTTATTTGATGGGTTTGTATACATTAAATTCAGCTTTTGGCAGTCCCTGCTGTTTAATAGTGCAATGCTGAGTTAGTCACTAATGCTGGAAATAACAGAGATGCTAAACTTCTAATAGAGCTCAGTCATTGTTAAATGCTAGTTTATGACCAATCTCATACTTGACTAAAAAGTACACTTTCAAAGCAATTTTACGCCACCCATCTTAGTTTGAAAGTGGAATTGTTAACAGTTTTTCTTGTCTCTTGAATACCAAAATCAGGTGGGGCTACCGTTTTATCAATTTGTTCTTTAGATAGCAGTGCTGAAATGAGTTATATACTCCAATATATCTGCAGAATGGTGCTAAGGAAGTCTCTGGTCACACAGTTTAAGACGTGAGTTCTTCGTTTTCCCCTTACTGCTCAGCCATTCAGTGATGAGCTGCTGTGCCTTAAGGCTTAGTCTTTAGGGAAGGTATAGACTGAGTCTTCACTGTAATCAGCAAACCAGCAAAATTGTGTAGTTCCAGACACCAAATCAATCTAGGCATAGCTAGAAAGTGTTCAAGTTGGATCTAGAAATGAGATGCTAGGTATTCTTTGCATAGCATGAAGTGAATGCCTGAGGTCAAAAGGGTTTTGTTGAACATTGTTTGTAGACACAGCCATTATGATAGTGTCTGAACTGCTTTAGTTCCCAGTATAGAAACAATATTTATTGGTTCTGTCTTCATTTTCCTCCTTATTCGGACCATCATTCTTTGACACATTTATGAGACCTTTCCCTCTGTGAAGTACCTGGGGTTTTCTTTAGGGTATATCCAAGTCAAAAAATAAAGCAGTCTGATCTTTAAACTGCTTTCTAGCCAACAGGGAGTAAAGGGGAGACAATCAATTTTACCCAAGGTTGGCCAAAGGCAATAAACAAAGCCAGTGCTTGCATATTTTTTTGTCAGAGCATCCACGGCATCCTCAGAATGGCATGCTTGCTACCATAGTGTGATTTTGTGTCAACAGTGATGTGTGGTCTGAAACCTTTTAAAGACAAATGAGAAATTCTCATTGATTATGATGGCTTTTAAATTACTTTCATTTCTAGTTATGCTTGTGATTACATCATAAAAAGACCATCTCCCTTCTCCTGAGCCCTGAAAAGGAAAGTGGAGCAGGTTCCTCCAAGGTAAAAGACTAAAATTGATAACTTTCCAGAGTAAAGTTTTTCGGCTGATACCTTTCTCTTTCTCAGAGCTTGATATGACCTTTGAGAGTATCTAGTTTATAGAAATATAGATGAGATTAATTTCTGTTTCATTTCTTCCTCCTTGAGCTTTTACTTACAGATTATATTTTACCACATTGACAGACTTTGAAAGACATCATATTGAATAGTCTGTAGCATGAAATTTAAGCAACATCCCATACTGTTTATCTCTGTTACATTTAGGTCACTTTGCATAATGAAGAGGCACTCTAAATCACCCTTCTTCACATTCCTTTTCTCTGTGTGTTCATGGAATGCCCTCCTTCTACAGGTTCATATAAGAGTGAGCAATACACTGGCAATGAAGTTAACCAGTGGGCCACAACCTATTTATTTTGCCTAGGCCATGATCGAACACTCCTGCTATTGACTTGAAATGAGACTCTTTGTTTGACAAAATGCAAGCTATATGATCTAAACGTTTTAGGCTCCTTAAATGAAGATAATCCAAAGAAGGATAATCCATCAAATAGAACATTGCTTTAAATCCTGCAAGACTTGATAGCTTTTGTTGTGGTCTTAATGTCTCATAAGAACAGCAACCAAAGAGTAGTATTTTTCAGTTGTCTCCAGTACCATTTTGAAAAACCTTGGATTTAATACTGATTTCCATGCACAATAAATAATTATAGTTCTTTCAATGATTTTTTTTTTTCCCCCATGGAGAGACAAAAAAATTGAGTGTTATGTGTGCAATATACATTTATTAAGGTAAGCTCCAACATCTTGAAATACTTAGATTGGTTTTATAAACTGTTAGCTTCCCAACTTCCTTTTCACTACTGTTTTTACTGTCCTGGCAAGATCACAGAGCAGATGCTCCTGGAAACTATACTAAGGCACATGGAAAATAAGGACGTGGTTGGTGACAACCAGTATGGCTTCACTAAGGAGAAATCATGCCTGAAAAATTTGGTGGCCTTCCACAACAAGGTTACCGCATTGGTGGGTAAGGAAAGAGCAACTGACATCATCTACCTGGATTTGAGCAAGGTCCTGCACAACATCCTTGTGTCTCAATTGGAGAGACATAGCTTAAAAGAATGGACCACTCAGTGGATAAGGAATTGACTGGATGGTCGCACTCAAAGACTTGTTGTCAATGGCTGAACATCCAAGTGGAGACCAGTGACAAGTGGCATTCCTCAGGAGGCAGTACTGGGACCAGTGCTGTTTAATATCCTTGTTGGCGACATTGATGTTGGGGTTGAATGTGCCCTCAGCAAGTTTGCCAGCCAATGTGATGGGGTTAAAACACTGGAGAAAAGGGCTGATGTCCAGAAGAACTTTGACAGGCTTGAGAGGTGGGGCCATGCAACCCCATGAAGTTCAACAAGGCCAAGTGCAAGTCCTGCACACGGGTTGAGGTGATCCCAAGCACAAATGCAGGCTGGGTGGAGAATGGATTGAGAGATGGACTGGAACAGGTTGCCCAGAGAAGCTGTGGATGCCTCATCCCTGGAAGTTGGAGCTTTGGGCAACCTGGTCTTCTGGAAGGTGTCCCTGTGGCAGGGAGGTTGGAACTAGATGGTCTTTAACATTCTTTCCAAACCAAACCATTCTATGTTTCTATGATATATATTTTTTGAAATTTAACTCTCTTCTTCATTCAATGACTGAGTGTATCAGGACCTAAAATAAAAGAATGTGTATTACTTGCGAAAATAGCAGTTACAGAGTTAGTTCCGTGTGCCACTAAAGTTGATGACAGGTTTTCTAATGATGTAACCAAGATTTGGGTTGGCTTTTATTTAGAGATTCTTTAAGATAGACTACATATTTTTCAAGGAATTTGCATCTACCTGTTTTCACACACATCACATTTCTTTAGGAAAGATGACTTCACTTCCACCTTCTGGCTCCTTCTCATCACCATCTTATGTGTTGTCCTTTCTATTCTGCCACTGATTATCCCTCTTCCTGACACATTTCCTTGCTGGTCCTGGCTTCTGATACATCCATGTTTGTAATAGTTCACTAATTTCAGCTTTTGTCTCCCTAGTCATTTAAATCAATTTCCTCTGAAACCACCTGAGTTCTGATTAAGAGACATTAAAGTAAAGGCAAGTCTACCTGCTGGGTGTCATTTTCAGCTCCACAGCTCCCAAACAGCATCTGCAACAGAAGTCCAGTATGTCCACTTCTCCCCATTGCCTGGGACTGGTGTGTATGGGACTACATGGCTAATTCATAAGCCACGTGATCTGTACTATGAGATGGAAAGCAGGACACACTCAGCAAAGAGAGTTTTCAGTAATTCTTAGTTTCTCAATTCAGGCAAGTCTCTACAATGTTGAAATGTATGTATTTTTAGTACACGTCTGATTTTAGATGAGGTGAACTCAAGTTCAAAGGCTAACCTGCAGTCCCCATACCAAAGAATAGATATTTTTCTGATGGAGGTCTTTCAGTATTTATCAATCTTCCCTCCTGTCCCCCTGCCAAAACCTTGTTCTTGAAGCATGAATTCTGACAGACTGCTAACAAAGATGAAAAGATGAATGCGTCCCTTTTCTTCCCAGACCCGATGCTCCACCTTCCATCCTCCCCCTCAAATTACCTTAGACAATATAAACAGAATAACTGAAACCTGGCTGAGTCATTAGCAAATGCAAATGAAACTCTGTAATGAAAATATTAGACAGCACTAATAGATGGGGTCAATGATCCAGCTGTGAAAACATGTGAATTGTTTTGCTGCTTTTGGAAATCTTTTTGAATTCTTCTATTTGGAAACCTTTATGATAGCTGCTGGCTTATAGACACATCACATTCTCTACCCTTCTCTTATGACTTCCCGCCCCCTCGCCCCCCCCCCAGGAACAAAAGTACTTAATTCTTTGTCCAGTTCTGTCAGTTCAAGTTACTTAAAGAAACAATTCATGTCAACAAGTTATGAATTTCAAAATACCAGGCGTCTGCCTCAGATCATAAGCAATTTTCTAGTCACAGACACTCAACAGTCTTATCATGCAACTTGTTAAGAAAAAAAATTGGCAGACTGATCCAACTTGCTGTGATTGATGTTGAAATATTACTTTAAGAGGCTAAGGAATGAATATGTGCTTAATGAGTTGCAAATAGTAATTATGAACTGTCTTTGTTTCAGTAGAATATAGGATAAGGAGCTAAACTGAGACTTGGCCTCAAAGCAGCTATCGTTGAAGTTCACTTCAAGGAAACAAACTTTCTGTGTTATCTGCTTCAGAGTGATGGTTGTAGCCTTCGTTACGTTTAACTGCAGGTCTTTCAAATTCAGTTGACAAAACTGACATCAATTTGACAAAGAGAGTACTTTATCTATTTTGAGATGGAAGTAGGTTCATTGGTTTTTTTGTTTGGTCTTATAGGAAAGACATACTTCATGCTAAACCATCTCATAAATTCACTTTATCCTATTCATCTTTTGCTATAATATTTTCAGGGAAGTGACATTTAAGGAGTCATATCTTATCTGCCAGCACAGATGAATTAGTTTGGAATGTACATTGAGCAGTTAATTTATAATGGACTGCCTCTATCACTGAAGAAAGTTGACTATCAGTGAAGTTATGTTCCTTGTATTAACTAGTATAAGATGAAGTGTCTCATATTCTTAAAACATTAAGTTTCAGGTATCATTCAACCTAATTCTCTTTTTTCCTAACACTTATAAGGATGTGTACAGGTCTTCAAGGTAGAGCTGTCAATTTTCTTAGATGTACAGCGCATGGAAGAAAGAAATGGGAATGTATTACTTGAATGAGATTTTCAGTCACTTGTGTCATTTAGAGAAAGGATACAGTGGCAACTGGTGGGTCTAAGTCACAAAGAAAAATAAAAGCAAACGGTGAGTTTTGCATACATAGGAAGAACTGTTAAATGCCTGTTTTTTTATTCTACCGTGCAGAATACAAATGTGACATTATTTTCACTTGAGTGGCCTCTACTGCAATTTTTGTGGTGTTTGATAATCTAAACCCTGGAAGTTGAAATAAACTGAGGTCATGCCTGAAGTTTTGCCTACTCAAGTGTATTTGAGGGTTAAAGTATAATCTTGTCTGTGTTCTACATATATTATACCTATATATATATTACAACTGAGAAAAATAGTCCCATTAATCTCAAGGTATTTGATAAGTCTTTCAAATATGGAGTGATAGCTACATGACATCATTCATTTACACTGCTTTGGCTGACACACTAATCAAGCTGTGTTCATTGTCTATATGGTCTTCACCCACACAAATAAAACATGTTTATTTAAACCATCAAGGCTCAGCTGACTAGTGGAAACTCATTAAGATGTCTGGAACGTAATCCTTCATGAATATAGATGTGAAAAATCTGTTACTTGATGGGAGGATTTGGCAGGGGGTGGGAGTAAGGGGAGCTGTTAAACTTCCTCATTGACTTCGTCATCTTCACAAGCTGACATTTTTTTCTTGCTAAAATAAAATAAAATCCGGCTTCCCAACACACCTTTTGCATGACTTTGAAGATTTGTTGTAGACAACTAAAGTCAGCTTGAAAGTGATTACTTTGTAACTGCCTCTTGCTTGCCGCATCTCTCAGCAATATGTTTTGAAATTATGTTAAAGTTTCCTTTTTTTAGTGGGAATGGCTGTTTTTATATATTATTAAAACCAAAAATTATTGTTGGAGAAGAATTACTGTTTAGGATTCTGAACGTTTGGGATCTGCATTGTCTGACTGGCTAAGTATTTCCCGTCACCTCCTGCAGTTTTCCCTACCCATTCATGCACTTAGTATTATTTAGGGTTTGCTCACAACCTGCAGTGTTATTAAAAGCAAGAATGTGTTACTGGAGACTAGGCAGCAGGGTACAGTTTTTCAGTGCAAGAGATCCAAAATCACTTAATAACTGATGCTATATTTTTCCACCTAGCTGTTCTGATTTCCATGCAAGAAAAAAAAAAAGGTTATTGTGTTCTGTAACTGAGTACCATTCATTAATGGCCAACAGGAAACCTTTTTACCACAGAGCAACACATTTTTTATTATATTGTATTTTTTAGGTAAACTACTTAATGAAAAAGTGTCATGTGATGTTAATACTAAGTAGTCTGTAGTAATGAATTTTTAGTCAGTATGCACATTTTGAATGTCCATATAGAAGCAACATTGTTGGGTCTCAGAATAAATAAAAACTAGCACACTGCGTTAATCAAACTGCTTCAATATTGATCTTCAACATAATAATATTAAGTGATGAGATTATTGGAACTGTAGGTTACTTGCACAGTCTAAGTAAAGGGAAATAAAAATTTCCAGTGCAGGGTGCCATCCTTGTTTCAGTCTCTGAATACTGCAGAGAACTTTGGGAATGTACCTTCCAGTGTTAAACACTTCATGCCAATCTGAATCTACATTGGGCATATATGTGCCAAGGTCCTTTCTGTCATTATGAAATTCTCCATGCAACTATCGGCACTGCAGTCGTGGAGGTACCTCTCATAACTTTGAAGAAGCCAGCTCAGGAATGAGAAGCACTGTAGCTATAGTGCAGAGGATCTGAGGTTAAATTATCCAGGTTGTATAACTGCTTCCAGTATTCAAGCCAGCTGGTTCACAGTAAACTCTGGTATCTCTCTACTACAATTAAAATTGCCATGTGACACCATTAAGCTATGACAAGATGATCATTAAGGCAGTAATTTGCATCAAAAACTGATGAATTTGCATGACCTTTTTTTTGCATGATGCTACTTCGAAGCAGTTTTAAAACTGCTTTTTAAGAAAAGAAATGGAGACATCCCCCCCCACACACATTGTGTTTTACATCATTCTCTATATATAATGCTACTTGTAAATTATCCTATTTTTGCATGTCTCCTGAGATGCTTTACAGGCATGCATTTACATTTAATTGAATATATCTCTAGCATTTGATTGAGTCATTTCCAATCTCCATTACTTGACAGATTCTCGTTTGCTGCAGAAGATACTATTTCTGAGCAGTCCATAGCCATACTGATGAAAAACTGATTAGATTTCAAGGTGTATAAAGGTTTGTTTGTAGATGCTCAGGAAGATAGGATGGGGGTTGACTTTTTAAAGGTGGTGTATTGCTTATGACACTGACCTTATAATCTGTTTACTGTATCATTTTTCTTACTGTAGCATTTTGTGTATTATCTGCATGTCTTTTCATTCCTTGACCGTATTTTCTAGCGTTGAGTGCCTGCTTTTTAATTATGGTTATCTCAGAAAAATAAAATAGCTAGAAGATAGTTATAGACTCTAATTTTAAAACTGAAGTGACAGAAAGTAATCCTGCTTGTTATACCCCTGATGCTAGATATCACTTTTCAGCATTGGAAGTGATTTTTCTGATGTTAATAATGTTTTCTTTACGCTTATTTTAGGGCTATTTAATTGTATTACATTTGAGTCCAATGCACTTAAAAATTTCCATGTTTGCAGAGAAATTTCCACTTTTAAGTTATGCTTATTTAGAAGAAGGTTTTGCATTATCGGGGTGTGGAAATAACTTTGTATGCTACCTTTTTATATCTCATTAACTGCTGTCCTCCTTGATGTGTGGATTACCAGGCTGATTCTGTTGGTGACAGCCAGAGTGACCATTTGTTATTTTGTTGTGCTGATATCTGATGTATTTAGAAAGATTAAGGACATCTTCTGTAGATAGATCTAAGACACATTTCTGCCAGTGGTTCAATTGCTGCAGTTCTGCTATTGATTCCTGATATAGTGTACCTCAAGGGAAGGACTAGTTTTATTTTCCCCATGTTTCTGTTTTTTCTCTTAAACTGCAAACACCCACTCCAAAGTAAGATTTTGTAAACTAAGGGAAAGGCTGATGCAATTTTGTGATAGTTCTTACTGGAATGAACCTTGTTGCTGAATTTTATTTTATTTTTTATTTTTTTTATTATTAAGTTAAGGACTATAACAGGATTTCTTTTCTACAGAATTGTAGCTTTTCTTTTTTTTTTTTTCTTTTCCTTAAATGAGAGTGAGAATTATTGTCTTTGGACATGAGGTTAGGAAAACTAATGCCCTGATAGAATTAAATCTGGCCAGGGACAACAAGGGCAACAAGAAAAGCTTCTATAGGTATGTCGGTGGTAAAAGGAAGACTAGGGAAAATATGGGCCCTCTACAGAAGGAAACGGGAGACCTGGTCACAGGGGATATGTAGAAGGCTGAGATACTCAACAACTTCTTTACCTCAGCCTTCCCCAGCAAGTGCTGTAGTGTCGTGGTTTGGGCTGGACTGGCCACTGAAACGAATGACAGATGCTCTCTGAGCTCTCTCACCTCAGAGAAGTGAGAGGAACTCCCTTCAGAAGAGGAGGAAGGGAGAAAAAGAGCCTATGAGTTTAAAAGAAAGTAAATTATTTTAATGAAATAGTAATAATAAAATAATATAAAGAAAAGATAATAACATCAAAAAAAGAAAATAATTGCATATATAAAAAAAACCATATCCCAGGATATAAAACCAGCTCCCAGGATGACGATCATGTCACCGGCAGGGACTGGGAAAGTCCCGACTGGACTCAGTGATGGGCAGAAGCTGGATTCCAAATCTGGGTTCAGGAATGCATGGATTGGGATCAAAGGCAGATGAACACACAAAGTCCTCCTCAGCTGCTGGCCATTGAAGAATGAGGGCTGACCTTTTGATCCCTAAAATTTTATACTGAGCATGGGGCAGATGGGATGGAATACCCCACTGTTCGGTTTTGGGTCACCTGTCCTGCCCGCTCCTCCCCACCTGTGCGACCCCCCCTGCCCTTTTCCCCTTCTGACCCTCCAGCATGACAAAAAGCAAAGTTAGCTGACCTTGGCTGTTATAGCAATAAGTATAAGCAAGACCCTCTCTGCTTACCATTTTTTGGCATAAATTACAATTAGTCAGGTTTTTTCACTCTGAGAGCAGTTTCTCCACAATATGGTCTTAATTTTAGAGAGTGCAGTTAGTTAGAAAAGGCTTAGCTAAGAAGTAAAATTACTGAACAGAAAATTGTTTCTGTGTTACTTCAAACCAGGACACTAACATTTTATATTTAGTGTTGACCATAGTTAAAAAGAAAGAGTGCTTTTCCTTATAAATGTTATTTGGAAGTACTTCTAAAGGATCCATTCATATTCTAGCAAGAGTTGTGTTTAAATATTTGGCAGTGACATTAGGATACAGTTGAGTAAATGATGTGAGAAGCAATTGAACTGCTGTGTATGAATGTAAATATCTCTCTCCTCCCAGTCATCTGTTTTTTCAAGGGTAAGAAGGCCTCTGTGATTTCATTGTTGGTTGTACAGAATCTCTTCCACCTTTGGCGACCTTTTTTCACTCTTCTCTAAGCTTTATCCACTGTTACATTCTTTTGAAGATGGGGGAGAGAATATCAGAACTGCACACAGTTGAAGGATGGTGGCCACCAGGAACTTAAGAAAGTCTGTAATGATGTTCTATCTCTTATAAAGTTCATTCCTAATTATTCATAAATACTAATTTGCTTCTGAAACTACTGCTGGACTCTGAATTGATGTTTCTTTATCTGTTGTAAACCTAAAGTTTTCTCCCTGAATCTCAAGGGGTAGATTAGCATTGCCTTCGCATTTATCAGTGTTGTATAGTCTCCTACTGAATCCTGCAGAAATCCTGTGTAGTTCTTCACAGATGTCTTTTATTTTTCCTGTTCTCAACCATTTTATATTATCAGCAAATGCTGTGATCTCACTCTTCTCCTTTCTCAGTTTGTTTACCAGTCTACTCAACAGCACTGATCCTAGCACAAATTCCCATGAAACGTTGCTGGTAACCACCTCCACTGTGAAAACAGATAGCTTACTCCCACTTTCTCTTTTTTCAATAATTATTTATGCCTGCAAGATCATTTCTTCCTGTGTCACAGATACATTATCTCCTAAAGAACTCTCAGTGAAAGCTTTAAAGTAAAACCTTTTATAAATTCAGACTGCCTCTGTTATTTTGATCTTCATTGTTCATATACTTGCTGAAATTTTCAGAGAAATCCATTGATTCTGTCACACAATTTTCCTTTTAAAAACAAAACATGTGATCTCTTTCCTACTATACCGTATTTAGTCAGGTGACCAGTCTATTGTACTTTATTTGTACCATTTACAATGATTGCACTGTGAATGCCAGGCTCAGAAACCTATAGTTTCCTGAATGTTTTGGCTATTTTCCACTCCTTCACTGTGAAAGCAGTTTCAAGGAAGAGGTTAGTAGTTTAGCAATTTCATTTTTTAGATCCCTAGGTGATTACCACCTGGCCTTGCCACTTTCTTTCCTTTCCTTTTATTGATTTCTTTCATAACCTCTCCTGCCACCGCTTCATCTCCTATTCTGCCCCTGCACATAAGGAAAAGCTCAACAAGAACAAATGCAGAAAACTCTGTCTTTCTGGTATGTCTTCTCTTCTTAGACAGCAGCTTTTATATTGTGAGTATCCATGTTTCCTTAGTAATTAGACATCATTAGTCTTATCTGGACACTAGAAAATGTGTGAGCCTGCCCAGTAATAGAGGAAACTTTTAAAGGTCTCTGATATTTTATTCTGGGAGTGTGTAAGCACCCAGTTAGGCTTCCTCAACTACACATACCATTGGTCTCTCCACTGTCACATAGTTACTTTAGTGTTATTGATTGAAGGGAGAAAAAACGATTCCGTGTGGAGATGTAAGAGAATTATTTAGCATGTCAGAACTCATATGGTGAAAAATTTCTAATTTTGTCAACTACTATGAACGTATACTATATAGAAAAAAATCTGCTAATGAACTTGTCAAAGCTGGTCATCTTTTAGTTACCAGGAAGAATGCCTCACAGATTGCATACTATCAGATGTCACTATTTTCATAAAGAAAAGTCCTCTCCTTTTCTTTGGTGGCTTAAGACCTTATGCAGCTTATGCAACATGAAAAATAGCAGTTATAAATAGTGTTTTTATTGAGGCACTGCAGTTAAGTATGTGTTCAACAATGTAAATAATTTATTTTTTGGGTGTATGACTTGGAGTATGTCTGTGCAGGGGACTCTTTGAAAAAACATTTTAAGTCAAAAAAAAGAAAAAGACTAAAAGAGGTGACAGCACTAACTAACAGAGAAGCTTTGTCATCCTGACCAATTGGCTATTTTTTCACCTGGATACCAATGATATGTTGAAGGGAGACCTGAAGGATGTCGAGAATGGCTACATGGTTTTGGGATCACGGCAAAGTGCATGGAGAAACAGGTGGTGTTTTTTCAGTCCTGTTGTTACAGGGGAAATGCTGGAGGCAGAGTGGATGGACCATGCATGTCAATGCCTGGCATAAATGACAGGAATTTAGTTTTTATGACTATAGGAGCCTTTTTGAGGATGGAAGAATGCTTGAAGGAAATAGGATTCACCGGATGATGTGGAGCTAAAGCATCTTTGTCAACAGGACAACTGAGGAGAGCTTTAAACTAGGAATCCCAGGGGAGGAAGATGAGAACCTACAGTTAATTGAGAAAGTGGTAGACTAGTTTGCCAAAAAAAGCATATCGGGTGATGTGGACAAGTGACACCTCGTAATTACTAAAACAAAACTGAAGGAAGCCCGTTTTAAACATATGCATATATATATAGGGAAATTAAACATATACATGTATATAGGGAAGTGTCCACAGGACAGTATTACGGAGGAAACTCTCATTCCGGGAAATCAACATGACTGAGTGCCTCTCTGAAGTGCCTGTAAACTCAAGCATGCTGTATAGGGGAAGAAAAAGGAGAAATTAGAAGTCTGTGTGCAGTTACAGGGCAGAGACCTTACTGGGATCACAAAGACCTGATAAGATAGCTCACACTACTGGAGCATTGCAAACATGGTCACTAGCAATGGCAGGCTGGGAAGGCAAGGAGGAGTTGCCATTTATGTGAGAGTGCATCAAGAATGTTTGGAGCTCTGACTAGGGGCAGCTGATGAATCAGCAGATCGTTGCTTAGTCAAGGTTAGAGGGAAGAGTCATGTGGATGATGTTGTGGTAGCATTCTTCTACAGACTATGTAATCAAGACATAGATGAAGCCTCCTTCAGACAACTCGAAGAAGCTTCATTAGGAGGCCCTGGACCTCATGGGGAACATGAATAGCCCTGGTATCTGCTGGAAGGTCAAGCATGCAGAGCACAAGCAATCCATGAGATTTCTGGAGTTTACTGATAATAACTTCCTGACACAGGTGATTAAGGACACAATGAGGGGAGACAATCTGCTTGACCTGATAAAAAAAAGGAAGGACTGGTTAGAGATGGAAAGATTCGGGGCAGCCTCAGCTGCAATGACCATGAGATGGTCACACTCAAGGACATGGTGATCCTCGCATACAACAAGCTGAATATGAGCCAGCTATGTGCTTTTGCAGCAAAGAAAGTCAACCTCTTCCTGGGTTACATTTGGAAGAGTATTGCCAGCATGTCAAGGGAGGTGGTCCTCTCTACTAGCACCAGTGAGGCCACACCGGGAGTGGTGTGGTGTAGGATCTCCAGTAAAAGAAAAACGTGGACCTACTGGAATGAGTCTAGTGAAGGACCATGAAGGTGATAAATAGACTAATGTACAATGAGAAGTTGTGATTGATGTGTCTGTTTTACCTGAAGAAGAGAAGGCTCAGGGGGTATCTTACATGGTGTACAAAGACGGAGCCATGCTCTTCTCAGTGCTGCCCAGTGACAGGAAAAGAGGCAAAGGGTACATATTGAAACACAGGAAATTCTATTTAAACATAAGGAAGAAAACAAACACAAACCCTGGTCAAACAAAGGTTTTGAAGTCTCCATCCTTCGAAATAGTCAAAGCCCAAGTAGACATGGTGTTGGGCAACCTGCTCTAGATGATCTAGTAGTGGAATTGGATTAGATGATCGCCATACGTCCTTTCCAACACTGTGTTTCTCTAGGGGAAGGGGAGAATACATTACTTGCTACAGCAGGCATATTGTATTACTTGCTACAGGGACTTAAGTTTCGAAATTAACTAAGAAGGGAAAATATAATCAAATTTCTTATCATAAGGGGATATTTTTGGAAAATGAGGAGTATGACTAAGGAAGATTACAACAAATGAAATATTAAATACATTTTGGACCTATATTTTAATTTGATATATTAGATGCAGTCTCATTTTGACCTACATCATAGAGGAGTCATGTTTGATATCATAATTCAAACATTGTAAGGAATATTATAGTTGTGGGCAAAAACATTCAACATAGCATTTTCATGCATGTGGAGGAAGAGTAGTTGTTTTTGTGGAGTTTGTGGAAGAATAGTTTATTTTTGTGGAGGAAGAATAGTTTCTAATGCTATTTTCTCCCTTTGGGAAATCTGAAATTTACATTTGAAGATTTATTTAAGATTTATTTAATCAATTGAGACTTAAATTATTTTTCCCTTCTGCTACTCAGTAAATCACAATGGACAGTCTGTGCTTCATTTTGCCTTTTTTCCAAATCTCTATAATTTTTTAAGAGTAGGAAGGGAAAAAAGTGCTTTTGAGAAGGAAGGTTGATTAGTGATGACTGATGTTAGTTTCTTGTTAAGTGTTGTGCTGCAGTTGAAAGTAAAAGGAATGGGGCAACAATATTAACATGAAGTGGAAATAAAATAAAAGCATAAGATAAAACCTGTGGAAAAATGGAGATTTTTTTAGGTGCCCAGACTCCTTTTTTTATCACCAGTTTCTGTCATAACTGATGTTGGGTTTGTGGTGGTTTTTTCTGTTTTTCTCCTTAGCTGCAGTCCACTTTGCTATGTAATTGATGTTTTATGTGTACTGTGTTCTGATTTACACAAAGTAGCTACACTGAAATATTTTGAGTACTGACAAGTTCTACTGGCATGACAAGAAATGTTTTTTTACAATCATGCCGCTTTTGTTACAGTGATACAGAATGAATATGTCTCATGAGATGTCCAAAATTCACATCAGAACAAGATTGTGAAATATTCAGTAATTTTTATTTTGAAACATGCTGAACATAAATATGAAGTAAGGACTATAATCTTAAACACTTTAAATTCCAATTAGATTATGAAATTTCATTTGTTTACCTTAGTAAGTAGGGTGTATTTTCTTTCTTTCTACAGCTCTTCTCTTTTTTTCAAATAATGGTAATATGCTAAACTTATTCCTTCATGCAACGGGAACTTTTTGAACTCCTTGATTAGCTGAGTAGGTGTTTATAATAATAAAATGGTAGGTGTTAAGTGTGTATTAAATGTACAAAGATTAGTGAGTAGGAGTGAAGTTGATTAAAATGTGAACTATTCAATGCTCTGATGTGGAAAACTATCTCATTCATCTGTATTAAAAAATCCTATTTAACACCAAAATAATGTTCAGAAAATTTCTTGTGTTTTGTTTTAAAAATAAAGATCAGGAAGTATTAAATTAAAGTGTTTGGAGTTGAGTTATAATATTCTCCCCATTTATCTTTTCTCCCCTCTAGACACATTCCTCTGGACAAATTCACCTCTGCTGCATGTTAGTAGGAATGATGTGAAAGGAAAGGAGGAGACAAGACATCAGCAAGTCTTCCCTTGGCTCAGGAAGCAGGTAAGAGTGTGTCTGGTATCCAGGGGAACACTTCCTGGTTTCCTGAATACTTCCTATGTATCTCCTGTTTGAGAAGAAAAAACTCTTGTTTTGAACCATTTTGGTGAAAGAAGCAAACCCTTAAATCAAGGTGATCTTCCCTTCTTAATGGCAAGACAGCTGTTAATTTCTCAAAGTTAATATATTCGGATGGATGGGCTGCTGCTTGGCTGTTATAGTTCAGGACCAAGAGATTTTTATTTTTAAAAGAGCCTTAGAAGGTATTTGCTGTCACCTACACAACAGGTTGTTGTTCAAGAGTATTTCTTTACAGTTTCAATTCTAAACTGAGTTTTATCCTAATTCTTGAGTTGGATGCCCTTGAGTTGTCTTGTAAAAGCTTTGCCAATTTCAATTTTAGAACTGTGTAAAAATTGTTTGAGACAAAGTAAGGAAAACCATAGAACAAATGCGAAGAACAAAAGAGGTAAATGAAATATTTAGTCTGAAATATTTTCAAAGTTAAAACATTAAACTGCTACGAGAATGTATAGCTTTCTGTGATAGCAAAGAAGTTTTAAGTTTGTGGAAGCATAGCAGACATGATAGTATTTTGTATAGAACAAAATCACAGACATTTGATATTTTTGCTAGCTTCAGACATAATAGTACTTCATGCAAGTATCTGTTTAATCCTTTGGAAATCAGCATTTTTCCCTGTGTTGGGTCCAGCTGTCGAGGTTTGATATCAAGAGTGGGCAGTAGGGTGGGCCCCTGTGGTGAGGGCCCGGACACAGCTGGTTCCAGCCGGCTCCAACGGCCCCACCGCAGGGCACAGCTGAGCCCCTCAGCCACGGGCGGGGAAAGCCTGGGGCAGAAAGGGCAAAACGCTGCCCGGCAGCCAGGGCTGAGGGAAACCGGGTGAGAAACAGCCCTGCCGGCCCCGAGGGGAGAGCAGGAGGAGGGGAAGAGGGTCTCCAGGCGCCTATTTATTGGGAATAATGCTTCATATATTTGAGATTCTGAAAATATGATGATATTCATGATACCCCTTGATTGCTTACAAACAATGTGCACAAGGTTCTGTTGGCCTAAACCCAGTGAATATAAAAGATTTTTCCTCAGAAATTTACATTTTTTTAGGAGGGGAGAATGAAGGAGAAGTAAGGAACTGAAAAAACAGGAAAGGAAATATTAAAATAACATTGTGGGGTGTTTGATGAACATTTCATCAACGGCTGTATCCAACTCCCTGTTTCAAGGCAACTTGGCCCTAGTATCTATCTGATTCTGTAATTTGCTTTTCAGTTCTTCTGTTTCCTTCTACTTTCCTTTCCCATATCACAGTGGTTGAAAATGAAAAATAATGGTTCTATCACTTATTAAGTCAACTGGACCAGTCGTCTTACTGTCTCTCTTGCGTGATGATTATGGCTAGTGGTGAATTAATGCAGCCTTTTCTAATTAGCCAGGTGTTTGGGAAATGATTAAATGGTAACATCCACCTGAGAAGAAAGAGGGACACTTTTTATATTGAAGAAAAGGCATTCTTTCATAACATTGTCAGATGTGGCTTTCCCTAAAGGCAAACACACCAAGAAAAACAAACTGGCTTCAGTGAGGCTGGAATCCCAGAGAAAGAGAGTGACATATATTGAATTATATGGGGGGAAAAAACAACAGTGCAACAAAAAAACCAACAAAACCAGACTCTTGTTTTTGAGATATGCTGGGAAAATTATCATTTAAGCTGATTCTCTTGTACTTCTTGTTGGTCTATAAAAAGTCTCTTTGTTTCTGTATTCTTCAAAAGCAGGTCTTCTGTCTGAATGTGGGAGGCAGTTCTGGTGGAGTCCTCAGTCAGCAAAAGTGTACTTTGTCAGGAGAGGCAATCCTAGCCAAGTCAATGTATGAAACACACAAAAAGCATTTGGTACATAGAATTGTCTAGGTTGGAAGGGACCTTTCAGATTATCAAGGCCAAATAAACAATGTTGTCAAGCACCGCATCTACCGGTCTTTTAAATACCGCCAGGGATTACAATTCCACCGTTTCCCTGGGCAGCCTGTTGATAACCCTTTTGATGTAGAAATTTTTCCTAATATCCAATCTAATCATCTAATCCCTACCCCCCCTTCCCGTGTAATTTGAGGCCATTTCCTCTTGTCCTATTGCTTTTTACTTGGGAGAAGAGACCAACCCCCACCTCTCTACAACCTCCTTTCAGGTAGTTGTAGAGAGAGATAAGGTGTCCTGTCAGCCTTCTTTTCTCCAGGCTAAAAATCCCAGCTCCCTCAGCCGCTTCTCATGAGACTTGTGCTTTAGATCCCTCAACTGACTGGCATCAGGACTGACGACTGGCAAGTTCTTTAGGGAAAGCCTGTTAAATCAACTAATGATTTAGAAAATTTGTCTTATAATTCAGTCTTTAAGAGTTAAACTACAGTGTTAAGGAAAAGACAGGAAATGACTTGATGATAGTCTGTCAGTACTTCCACAGAGGAAAAAAAAGTAATTCATGTGACAGCTCCTCATTCTACCAGGTATGAACATAAAATAATCAGTAACAGAAGGTAAAGCTAGTTAAAATTTATCATCAATACACAATGCAAGAATTTAAAGAGAAGAGGAACGAAGAAAATGGTGTTTAGTTAGTGATGTGTCCTGACTAGTAGCTGCTTTGGAGGACAGTACTAAATAGACACAGTTACACTGTAACACTGATGCATTACATCTGGTAGAGTGGCAACAAATCCTAATTCCTTAGGTAGGGGTTTGTTTTGAAACAATTCAAAAACTTCTCAAAGAGTTAAAATAACATAGAGAAATGTTTGAAGTACAACTGAGAACAATACCAAAACATTCAGATGTTAATGATCAGTCTGGTCCAATGTTTTTTTTGACAAAACTTGTTTGTGAATAATCATTTAAAAACAACAAAAGAAGTCAGATATTTGTGCTGAAGATAATATATTTCTTCTTTCAGTTATAATTGCAAACACAAAGCAAAAATAAATTAGTCACTGTGGGGTCTTAGGTCACTTTCAAAGATTACCTTTCCTAAGATTAAATTTTATTTTACATTAATAATTTAGTCAAAGTCTATTAAGGCTAATGAGCAGTAAACATGGATTTTATTTTATAGTTGGATCAGGATCTTATGAACATTGCTTGCAATTATTGTAGCAAAGAATACTCTCTCAAACACACTAATAATGTAACAGCAGTTTTCCAAACTATTTTCATGTGTACATTTCCCAAAAGCAGATATATTCTATAAAGCATATTTGTCTACAGTCCCACAAAAAATCACATAGCTAGTTACCTCTTCATGTAAACAAAGGTATGCATGGAAGTTAGCTATGCCAGGGATATTTTCCATTGCTTTATA
Organism: Tringa tobata; assembly: GCA_033628505.1. Classification (NCBI taxonomy): domain Eukaryota; kingdom Metazoa; phylum Chordata; class Aves; order Charadriiformes; family Scolopacidae; genus Tringa; species Tringa tobata. The sequence goes on from JAHREE010000508.1 coordinate 1,179,628, forward strand.
CCCAGACTTTGCAGGAAAACTTGAACTTCAAGAAGGGAAAGGAAATTTGACCTTCTTCAGCTGCCATTTGAAACCTACATTCCCTGTTGCATGTTGGTGTCCTCAGCACCAAAGTCCTCCTCAAATTTTCCAGCCCATGATAATCCCTCAGATACATAATGTATTGATAAATTAAAATGTTGAAGTTTTTCTGTAAGTAAAATCTTACAAAAGGTCCTGCAAAGTCACCATTGCTGGTATGAGCAGGCTCTGCCAGTGCCTTTACTGTGGGATCCATACAGCTTGTTGGTGCATGAAGAGGACAAACAGAGAGCACTGAGAAAACTGAGAAAAGCATAAACTGAAAATATCCCTTTGCTGATGGTATTGTGCTGTGGTCTCTTAGTCACAAGAGTAATTAGCAGAAGGTCAAAATCTTGGCAGTGAAAGTGTTTTGAATACAAAGGAAGAAGTGGCAGAGATTAAGAATCAATTAATCTAGAAAAAAGCAGGAGATGGCATAACATCTCTGCAAAAGAAAGAGTCTTTGAGAAAGATATCATGCTCAGTATGGCTTTCTGTGCCCAGGCAAGGGATTTGGATCTTCTAAAGCCAGAAAAAACAATATTAGTGATCTGATTTTACCTCCCACGTAGTGCGTGATATAGAATCTGCCTATACTAAGTCCTGTTTGAAGATGAGCATGCTTGAAAGGTGTAAAATTCCGGACTTATTTTAAAAATCTGAAGAAATGGAAAGCTCGTGACAGTCCCTGCCAAATTCAGGACAGTACTGGAAAAGGTCAACATGACTGTTTATATCTCCCCTCAATACCCCTTGATTCATTTGGTAGATGCCTCTATTGGAAATATGCCTCTCCCTTTCACTTTGGCTTGCACCGGAATCTTCTTATTGGCTCTGTCTTGGCAAGCAGATTTTCTTTTTCCTCTTCTTTTCTATTTAGCCTCAAACTGAAAGTGGGTTATTTTGATCACTACTTGTACTTGCAAAAGAGGTCAGCAAAATGACACATGTTCTTTACAGTTAATACTGTATACAATTTTCTTTGATAACATAAGCATAGCTACTCATCTATCCATTAATGTTGGAAATCAAGTTTGAATTTCAAATGAACCATCTGTTCTCTACTAATTAAAAAATTCTAGAGAAATGCTAACAAACAACTTAAGTGCAGTTTTGTTTACATGGAATTAAAAAGAATTGCACCAAATGTTGTTTGAAAGTATTTTAACTTCGGAGTATAATCAGTAGATTTTAGAGGTAGGCTTTTAGTTTAGAGTGCAGTGAGTATCAAAATATTGTCAACGTAATTGTCTTTAATTTAGACATTAATAATAGACATCTTAAAGTTATCACAAGCAAGGTGTGTAATTTTTCTGAAAAATTGTAAATCTTTCCATTTTAAAATATGGTATTCTGGGATCAAAATAGATTTACTTTCTCTGTAATCTTAAATTATTCAATCTCTCTAGGTATGCAACCTACAAAAGAGAGCTTGTGATTTTTTTTTTTTTTAACTATTCTTCCAGTCAATCTCACTGACAGTTCAGAATAGGAATTATTAGAACATATGAAATGGAAGGGATCTTCAGATTCTAGTTTTCAGGCAATGCATCCTATAGCCCACATCCTAAACATAGCAAGGTCCAAAATGCAGTTTAGCTTTCTGTGAGTCTCATCCTGCTGCCTTCATGTACAGATTTCAGACTTTTATTGCTCACTGGGTAGGAGTGTTTTCATTTCCAGCCTGAAATTTCTTATGGACGGTGTGAATTCATTCAGTCCTATTTCCTATTTTGTTTTTTGCATACATAAATTTGTCTTACCTCTTCTATGCTTAGACTCTTTTCTAGTGTACTTCTGTGCAGCAATTGTTCCCTTTCACCCTTTCTTTCTCCAGGTGAAACCAGTCTTGTTCATCTAGTCTTCACTTACAAGATAAGATTTCCGTTCTCCATATTTGTCTTTGATGAACATGCATACCCAGAACTGCACTCAGTATTCCAAATAAGCCTTCAACTGTTACCTTAATGCTTCCCATTCTCTGCTGAAAATAATTATCCTGGTATTAGGATTGTATTTGTCTTCTTTGCAACTGCACTAGACTGCCAATTTACAGTCATTCCATGAACATTTACTATGTTCAATACTTCTCTGTCACTTTGAACTCAGGATTTTGTAACTGAAGTTTTGTTGTTAATCAGAAATGTGAATTTAAACTTATTGTAGTAGCTTTTTTTTTTTCCTTCAGTCCCCAACACAAGGGGACACAAGATATTTTGTGGCTTGGCATTTTCCCAACAGAAACCGAAACAAAGTTAAGAATGTATAACATAAAGTCTGAATATTGTTGGTTGTTACTAGTGAAGTAACATGGAGCTTTACATGCAGTTTTACAGTTAATGCTGTTAAATAATAGACCAATAAGCACAATAATCATATAAGATTAGAGAGGAATATATTACTATATATTTATATAGAGAGTTATATATTAGAATTAAATTACCCAGTAATGCTCAAGACTGGAGCTTGAGTGCTTGCCTGGGTATGAGTAGAGTAAATAGTCAATAAGAGATTATCTGGTACTGACAAAAATTTTACTTTGGGAAACTGCCTTTTTTTCTTTGGGGTCAAGCTGCTGGGCATACCCAGCTCTGTCCCCTTAGTCGCTGACAGTTGTATGTTTTAGATCTACCATGGTTCCCTGAATAAAGAAATCTGACTGACAAATGCACTGTTCAAATTAAGAAGAAACACCATAACAGTAAACAGTATCCCATGGGTGAGCAGCTTGGCTCAGTTATGCCTATTGAGTCAGTAGCAACCAGGTTGCTGACATGACCTAAGAGTGGGTTGGAGAGATCCATGGGAGAAGTGGTCCTTAAGCAATACATATCACTCGAAAAACTGCTGTCCTCATTGAGCACTTTTAGCTGCTGCCATCAGCTCCTCCACACTGAGGTTCTGTAGATTTGCAGCCCATTTTCCAGTGTAGCAATGGCATGATAATGCTTTTCTTGCCTCTATTTCACACTTTCTCTAATTACCTCCTTCATTTTCCATTTTCTAATTCTTTGCATGAGGGCTCTTCAGTTCTTTGTGTCCTGTCATGCTCTGACGATGCCTTTCAGCTTTGTGTCAGCAGCACAATCAAAATGTTCGTGCCAACATCACTACCAAAAGTTTTGACCACAGCAGATAATGGATCTGATATCTGAGAATCTTCCTGTGTAATCTCCTTGCAATCTGTCTCCCTCATTTTCCCTGCTGCCTGTTTGTGTATCTCCTTATCCACATTTTAATTTGTCTGCTTAACTCTATGTTTTCAATTGTAATCATTTAGGTTTAAATATGCTTTTATGTCAGAGTCAAATGGTACTGAAATCCAGTTTGAGATTTGCTGTATTTCTTTTGTTCAGGCAATAAGTTATGCAAGAGACCTGACAGATTAGTCTAGCATGTTCTATTTAAAGTGTTCACGGGTTATGTTGTGTTGATTTCTATGTATTTGCACATAATTTTTTTTCAAAATTTGTTTGAAGGTATTTAATGTCTTACCTTTTTCCCTGCTCCCCTTAATTTGTTTTTCTCCAGTCATGGGCTGGTGACAAGTTGCATTCTAGCCAGACTAATTTTTTAATATTTGTTCCTGAAGCATAAGTTCTATGTAATAGATTCAAAGAGATAACTTGATATTAATCATTATATTAATACAATTAACGATTTATTAGTTGGTAATTGAAATATTCTTCAGCAACCAGCTTCAGTGGTCTTCTCTTAATGTTTCTGAATTATCACATTCTAAAACTCAATTCTACATTCTATTAAAGCATCCATGTGTATTGTCACTGGACTATATTAAGTGGGTTGTTTTAGAAAGAAATCTGACAAAAGAGGGAGTAAGATGTTTTATTCTTTTACTATTTAGAAAGTAGTGATGTGTGGAGGATAAAGAAGAAATAAACGAATATGTCCATCAGTTTTTCCTTTGAGTTAAGATTCTCTTTAAATCTTCTGTAACACCTGAAAAACATGGCTATTTCATCTGATTTAAAATTTAATGTCAATATAAAATGTCTAAATGTCAACTCATTTTCACCGAATTTACCTGTAACCAGGTCTATTTGCCCAGACATATTTAACAACTGCACAACTGGCAACTAGAAGATATCTGTATTTCAGCTTGTTCTGTATAAACATTCATCTGCACATCATAAACCAGTACCTCAGCAGGAAACAAAAGGCAGATGAATATAGCTGTATCCTTGGAAGGTTTTTGAGCAAATAACAGAGCACTGTGACAGAAGCATGGAGTACTTTCAGGACTTAAGTATATGGTGTGTGTTGTAACTGACTACATGCATGTGGTGGTATGTATCTCTCTATATTTTGGGGGATTAGAGATTGCCTTGACAAGGCTGCTTAAAAGACTGACAAATCAAACCAGTTAAAAAAGTGAAAACAACACTTTTCTGGATTGACATTCATTAAGAGCACACATAGGCAGTGATCAGTTTTTAACGACTATTAATCATTGCATACTCAAACAATGTCTTTAACTAGCTTCTCTTTGATTATTGGTGGGTATACAACAGTGGGCTGATGATTGCTATCAGTGCTGACTGATAGTATCAGTCCTCAGTAGTCTTAATCATAGAGGTTGAAGTCATCAGGCCTGAGAGGGAAAAGAGGAAGATTCATCTGTTTCAGGCCTAGTTCATTTATTTTTCTGCTTTTGACAGACATCTTTCTTGCTCATTCTAAATCCTTAATTCTTGAATTACACATTTTATTGCATACATGTTGTTCTACACTCTGCTTGTGCAACTATACCCCAAGTCCTGTTACTATGAGCACGTAATAATTATTGGTCGCTTAATGAACATTTGCTTTACAGGTACACCATCCCCCTGCTTTGGCTTCATATGCATTATGGAGCTCCTTCCCTGGGTTTAAGGGCAGAAGGGGACTCCTGATATGTCCAGACTGCTGTGTCAAACTTGTCCCAGCACTCCCAGGTCATGGCTACTCTGAGTGTTGAAAGAGAAAAAGCTTTTACTCAGTAATGAAATAAATATACTCAAAATCACCTGCAGATTTACAAACCAATAACTAGTTAAGAGTGGTGTACCTGCCAACTGTTATCTGACTTAGAAAGCAGCAGAATTTTAATTTTATTCAATATGTTGAACAGCTGTCTCAGCAAAAACATGATTTAAGAGTGATTCTATTTGCCTCAGAATCGGTAATCTGGATTTGCACAGAAGTAACAGATACTGTTAATAATGTATGTTTCTTAATGTAGATTTCTGGCTAAACATGTTCAGGTGTTTATTAGATTTTTGCAAGGATCTTTCTGTGTATTTGAAATTATACCAGTCAAATTGAAGTCTGGTGTGAGTTTGCATGTATCACTACAGGATGGATGATACTTTAGTAGCCATGAAAAACTCGATTTTAAACAGTGACCCAGTATAGTACCCTTACTATCTATAGAAACAGCCATGTACAGATCTCCAAGGCAAATCATAATGACAGATAGGGAAGAGTGAAATGGAAATTGAGATGCAGAACATTGAAAGAAGTTAGCATGGTGACACTGAATCTGCTCCAGTAAGGGGGAAGAAAGCAAGGGACAAGTGTTATCTGATGATCAATACCCTATCCTCTCACTCTCTACTCTTCTTCTTGTTTAAAACAACTGTGCAAGCAACTGAATACTGGCGAGACAGGTTTAGGTGGGGAAGTACTCATATCCATCAGAAATCTTGCTGCTCTAAACAAGACCGTTCATCTTTCACAGTGCTGCCACTTTTGTCGAAAACAGTGTTGCAGGTACCTCTGTTCTTGCACCCTGGGTTGTGTTATCCTGCTTGTGTTTTGATGTTATTACCATTATCTGGATATTGAGTAAAATACCTGTTTAGTACATGCAAAGTATTTCTAGTTTTGCTATAAGCATCAAACAGTCTTTCTGAACCAAGAACAGCTAGTGGAAAAGTTATATTTGCAAAAAATCTTGCTGTTTTCAACTGCAGACAAAACACAGTTGTAAAGATATTGTATGCCTTTAAAGTAAGATTAAAATGAAGAGAAAAATGTTACAACTGCTCATAAAAGAACCTTGGATAAGTGCTTTTTAGTAGAAACTATCATTGCTCCCTTTAGTTTTTTTTATTTTGTTTGTCTTGAGAGACATACATTCATAGAATTACAAAATGGTTAGGGTTGGAAGGGACCTTGAAGATCATCTAGTTCCAACCCCCCTGCCATGGGCAAGGACACCTTCTACTAGATAGGTTACTATAAGGTGTCCCTAGAGCCTTCTCTTCTCCAGGTTGAAAACCCAACTCTTTCAGCCTGTCTTCACAGAAGAGGTGTTCCAGCCCTCTGATCCTCTTCATGGCCATCCTCTAGACCTGCTCCAACAGGTCCATGTCCTTCTTGTGTTGGGGGCTCCAGAGCTTGACACAGTACTGCAGGTGAGGTCTCACCAGAGCATAGGGGGAGAAATCACCTCCCTCGACCTGCTGGCCATACTTCTTTTCATGCAGCCCAGGATGCAGTTGGCTTTCTGGGCTGTGAGAGAACACTGCTGACCCATGTTGATCTTCTCATTCACCAACACCCCCAAGTCCTTCTCCTCAGGGCTGCTCTCATTCCATTCTCCACCCAACCTCTATTTGTGCCTGGGATTGCCATGACCCCAGTGCACCTTGCACTTGGCTTTTTTGAACTTCATGAGGTTCACACAGGCCCACTTCTCAAGCCTGTCCAGGTCCCTCTGGATGGCATCCCTGAGGTCTGCATGGATGAACAAGGAGCTCCTGGAGAAACTTAAACACACACAAAAAAAGAAGCCTACAGAAGTTGGAAGCAAGGACAGGCTACCTGGGAGGAATCAGAGAAATTGTCCCATCAGCCAGGGATCAGGTTAGGAAAGCTGAAGCCCAGTAAGAGTTAAATCTGGCCAGGGATGTCACAGGTAATGAGAAAAGCTTCTATAGGTATATCAGTGATAAAAGAAAAACTAGGGAAAATGAGGGCCCTCTCTGTAAGGAAAAGGGAGACCTGGTAACCTGGGATATAGGGAAGGCTGAGGTACTCATTGACTTTTTTGTCTTGGTCTTGACCAGCAAGGGCTCTAGCCAAACCATCAAAGTCAGAGAAGGCAAGGGCAGGTACAAGGAGAATGAGGAACCACCCACTATAGGAGAAGACAAGGTTCAAGACCATCTAAGGAACCTGAAGGTGTACAAGTCCATGGGACCTGATCAGATACATCCAATACAAGATCATGGAGCAAATCCTCCTGGAAACTATGCTAAGGCACATGGAAAATAAGGAGGTGTTTGGTGACAGCCAACATGGCTTCACTAAGGGCAAATTGTGTCTGACAAATGTGGTAGCCTTCTACAACATGGTTACAGTGTTGGTGGATAAGGGAAGAGCAACTGACATCATCTACCTGGAGCTGTGCAAAGCATTTGACACTGTCCCGCACAACATTCTTGTATCTCAATTAGAGACAAGGCTGTTTTGTTTCTTTCTGTGTGTTTGTTCTCCAAACCTTTTCTATTTAGTGACTGAAAACCCAGAAAATCAGTCAAATCTGCTGGAAGGGTTATAGAAATAAATTACACATTGAGCAGTTTTGCATCTAGCCAGAAATGGTTGCTTAGAAATGGCTCCCAATAGCATATTCTTATTAATGCTAACTAATCCAGTCTTAATAACTCAGTCATTATTGCTTGGGGCCTTTACTGCCTAATATGACTGTTCATAATTCTCTTGGTTTTAAAGAACTCCAGGGAATCCTAATATCCTTGCAATTTGGAAGAAAATGATGAATCCCTGAAATGACAGTCAGACTGTCATACTTTTACCATTTTGTGAAAAAAAAAAAAAAAAAAGGTTAGATATATATTTTTATTATGCTTCATGGATAACATGGATATCATCTGGATAACTCCTGGATAACATCTATGTCTATGGTTCACACAAGGTCTATACATTTGATTCTTTTAAAAGGCAAATTAGTCATGAAATTTCATAAAAGATCATACCTCTTATGTTTGCTAATTGGAACATCTATGAAAATATAAGAGTATCTGAACTAGAGAGAATTAACAACCATGCATCTTATCCTCTACTTAGCAATGTAGATTTTTATTCTAACAGTCTTCTCCTGAACAAAACATATTAAATGACCATTAAAATCATTCTTAGTCCTGTTTTGATCTAGGTGATGTCTGAAACAAATAGGATTTGATCCACATGCAAGTCATATTGTGTACCATTGACCACTGCGGTATCCTGGTTCGTAAAGCTGTCATCCTTTTCCTTTGAGAAAGGTTTTAAACTCTCCTTTCTGTTCATTTTCACACTTCTGTATTTTGTTCTCTTCACTCCAGTGTTTTTCTTTTGGTTTTAATTTTTCATTTTCTCTTTTAAACATGTAACAGGTATTTTGGAAAAAAACAGTAACTATGTAATGGCAACCCAGTTTGGCTACTGTTTTGCTGTATTATGCCTGACTCTTAGAATAATTTGGTTAGAGTTCAAATAAGTACTAGCAAGGAAAAAGAAAAACCTATCCTGTTTAAAATCTCTTTTTCTTTCTTTCCTTGTTGATAAAAAAACCCAAACAAAACCCAAACAACTCCATAAATATCTGTATAATCTGTATAATCTCAGATAGCTGAAGGTATCTAAATTAAAAAAATCGGGAAATGCTGAGTTTCATTTTGGCAGTCCATTCATGCAAGTTGACACAGATAAATCATTTTTCATATAGAAGAGAAACGCTATGAGCACAGAAAATGTACTACTTAAATTTAACATAAGATTAAGGCTCTCAGATGAATCCCTTCAATGAACAGAGTTTCCATTTTTCAAGGGAAGTCTAATTCATAGTACACAGTGGTAATATTGCATGTGGCCTACTGTAAGATAAGCTACTACTCAGCTTTGGCTTGGCATAAAACAAGTTCATTTGTTTTAAGTCACCAAAGTCTAGTAAGCTGTTGCCTGTTTAAAGTCATCTTGTGTGTATTTGCAGCACATACACAGCATTGTATATAATGATCTCTTGGCATTTTGCCGCTGTGGGCTATTTAGTAATTCTCCCTCTTGATCATTTGCCAATGGCATCTGTCACGCTATTTTACTGTAGATGGAAGCTCCTAAAAAGTAATTCTAAAAGGTAGGTTCGTTTACCTCCTTGGACCAAGAGCTATTGAACAATTATAGAGAAATTTCCCCTCCCGAGAGCTTTGGTTCAAGTTCTACACCCTCTTCCTGGAGTGGTAGCTATCAGCACCCAACTCTTCACTTTAAAACTTATTTGTTTCTGGATTAAGTAAAATCAGCTTGTAATTATTGCTTGCACTCTTCCACTTTCCTGTGCTTTCTATTTAAATCTTAAAGCATTTTGCAGTTTATTAGCTGAGGATTTTCAGATGGGTGGAGGCACAGACATGAGGGAAAGGCAGAAAAAGCTCAACTCTGTTACTGAACTACAGCAGCATCGAGTGGTAGTGGAGACAGGCTGAAGTAGCCAAGACCGAAGGAGAAAGCTAGGAAGGCTCAGACATTTTGAACTACACTTTTTGAAAAATTAGTATCTTAGGTTGATGCAGCATTGCTATGGGGGGTTTTTTCATAATTTTCCCCAGGCTACAGAATCCCACAGTTTTTAGTTTTAATCTATGTTTTTTAACAGTGGATGCCTTATTGATCAATGTTCAAATGGCAACCTGACTCTTCTGTCCCTCCTTTTAACAATAAAGACATAGAGGAGGTGGAGGAAAAAGTATTAAGGGAATAGTTTTGGCATATGTCTTATAACTGTTTTGGGGTATAACCTTAAACTAACACCTTCTCAGACTATCACTGGCACTTTTCACGAGCAATGAGAATTGCTACAGCACATTAAGAGCTGATTATGTTTGGAATGTATTAATGCTTGACATTGCAGTAATACAAGTGGAAATGTTCTAGGTTGTAAATGTGGCAATCTTTAATAGTAAGTAATTTCCTTGTAGGATGAAATACTTTGCACCTCTACTGCTCAACTTCTGCCTATCTCAAGAATCTTTTCTGATTTTCCTAAATCTAGAATTACTTGGAACATTTCAGTAATGCTTCTACAGGTATTTAAAGAGGGCAATATATTTAATATAATATGCTTCCTTTTGATAATTTTTCTGTAGCATTCGTAATACTCAATGAAACTTGGATAAATAAGGTAGTTGTAATTCAATGGGCAGTCTCCAACCAAAGCTCTTGTCAGATTTTCACGTTCCAGAGAAGCATAGGGTTTAAGGAGGTGTGAGCAAGTAGAAGAGGTCAATATGGACACTAAAGGTGTGTCTAGTGAAACGATTTTTCTTAGATGAATACAATAGACTACAAAACGTTAGATCTCTTATCCAAAGGATAACATACTATGGAGAAGGAATCTCCAGACTGTAAGAATACAGACTGTCTTGCTACTGGGCAGCTGTTTCAAATTTCACTGAAGTCAAGGAGAATGTTCTTGGTCTGCTTTATGATTTTCTTAGGGTAGGAATCATGTTCACTTGTTTTTTATCTGTGTTCCGTAGTAACAAAGAAATCTATTTTTTGTTTCACTGAGAAAAAAACTGGAGTAAAGAAACCAAACAAAATAAAATCAAATGTGTTCACAGCAATGCAGAAACCAGAACTGGAGATGATATAATAAAGCTACCAACATGTGTAAAAGTGGAAGAAATGTGTATATTTTTCAATTACTCACAGATTATACCAGACTCAAGGGAACAACAAGAGAGATAAAGTAGTTATTAGTCTATCATGCAAATCATATAAGGATGAAAAAAATAATGCAGTAAGGTGTTGACATTTCTGCTTAGCCTAGAGCTGAAGCAGTTTTTGATTGTTGGTGAAAGTCAAAGAAATGTACAGTAGAAGCTGATGAGAAAGTAGAGTACTGGAAAAGTTCAAATACTTCTGCAGTTGACAGTCTACAATATGATGCAACAGTAAGAAAAATGTGCTTGTTATGTTGCTGGACCTTTATCTTAGCATCCTCGCTCCTTTGGTGACCCAGATGAAGTGTTAACAGAACATATAGATCAGCTGGTAAATGTGTGAGAACCAACACTGCATCTATCACTGTCACTGCAAGCAAGTGCAGGAGGAAACAGGGTGGGGGTGAGGACTAGTCTTGCAGGCTGGCACTGAAGAATGAGGGAGGCAGCCTTGCCACGCCACTGGTGCTTTGGGATGTTTGTTCCTTGGCTCCAGACAGCTTTTCCAGTCAAAGCCCTGACAACTAGCTGACTCTGAGCACAGAACTTACTGAGGTGATATCTACCGGTTTGCTAAAAGCTTTTCCCAAAATGCAGTGACTGGTTATAAAAGAGCTGGGAAGAATCTGTTAGAAGAGAGATTGCTCTTGTCTCTACATCAGGTATTAGAATGGGACATTTTCAAAGAGTCTGAATGTGCCTCAGGACCAAACATGTAACTCAGATGAATCTGTTGTTAACAACTGCACCTGCTTTTACAGTGAAAAAATCAAAGTATACTCAGCTTCTTAATAATTTTCTATTCTGCACTATCAGAATACATAGCTTTTCTGTAATAATCAACAATAGAAATGGATTCAATTTTATTAATTTTATTAATTCTTTATAGTATAAACAACACTTTTATTATAAAAGATTTGTTCATTGCACACTGTTATAAAACATGTTGTATGATATATAAGTTTATCAAATTATTTTAGTTGCACATCTTTTAAAAATATAATAATCTTTTGTAAATATAATAAGCTTTTATTTTCTTGGCCATAGCAAAAATTATCATCATCTCCTCTAGGACTAATTCTGATTCTGGCTATGAAAATTGTATTGTTAAAAACATTATGAAGAACGACTTACACTCAGATAAAACTTTCTTAAGTTGAATTTTTTTATACAATCTCCAGTAATGCTGCCATCATAACAGACTTTAATAGTTGTCAATCCTTATTAAATTGAGCTGCTTCTGAAGCTGATGTAAATGTGAGTTTACTCCTACACAAAGAGCTAATAATTGCTACCATAGGATTTTGTCCCACAAGGTCTGCTTGACTGTAAAATACCTAAGGGAAGAATACATACACATAGACAAGTCTGAATCTGACATATTTACTATGGAGTTCCTCTGCATGCCCATAGCAGCCCGCTAAGACAGGTTACTCAGAAAAGCAGTCCCCAGGGGTTTGCTCCATATAATTTCATAGATAAGACTAATCTTTTTTACTGACTATGTAGGCAGCCTGCAAAATCTAGCAGATTCAATGAGCTACATAAAATTGAGTGATATGAAACTCCTGGTTAAAGAAAAAAAAAAGAAAAAAGAAAATGCAATTAAATCATGGCCATCACCACAACAGATCTCATTATGGAAGCCACAGATAGCAACTGTTATATTCCCAAGATGCCTAAATAATATTGTATAATTTTTGCTATTCTTCAGGTCAACAAGTTAAAATTTTAAATTTATCTCTTAAAGTACACCACAGACATCTCCAAGTGTTTGATATAACAAGAAAAAATGGAAAGGTCACTAAAATAAGTTGGTATATTTGAATGGTCATTTAAAATTCTGAGTTACATTCATGAATGGGTTTCAAAATATTCAACCATAATTCCTCATTCTTCAGTCCTGTGGTGAATTGATATTTTTAAGCTTCCTTTCCCAAAATGAATAATGGTCTCTTAAAATATTACAGATATATCTAGCAAATTGAAGTTAAATAAATAATACATTTTGCTGTAGTAAATAATTATTAGTTTGCATGGCTGGATCTGCAGGTATTCCTGCAGGAATCTATTTTATTTACATGTTAAAACACAATGTTTCAATTTTTCTTGTGTATTCCGATTGCTTGTCATAGCTAACCCGGGCGGAGTTATGATGTATCTGCACTTAGTCCTACAAGAAATGTTTTCTAGTATTACAGACAGTACTGAAGAGCCCTACTGCACTTTCATTGCTTCCATTTTTTTCACTGTAGTTAATACTTTTTGTCTTCCCCCTTACTGAAAAGTGTATTGATATGACAACGGCAGTAAAAACAGACATTGGTGTATGAGTGTATGAGTGTTGTGAATATGTATGCTGTCTCTTCAGCTTCAACACAATTCTTAACATTTTTGCTGTCATTTAATTTACATGCCCTTAAAGTAACCCAGGAAGGGAGGCTGAATTCTTTACACTTCGTAGACAGGGTGCACAAAGCAGTGGATGCCATCAACACACTGAAGTCAACAGGGAAGGCAGAGAAAATGGACTTGAGGCATAATGCCGCCCTGATGCAAATCACAACCCAAGCACAGCTAAACTAACATCATAATTTGTGCCACTAGAGGTCAATAACAAATTTACTACCTGCCCAGATCAAAAGGAAAGAAAATTTCAGAGACACAGTTCTTCCCTCACGTTGCTTTCAGGACAGCACAGCTACATGCAGACAATTTATAGCATGTTTGCTGCCATAGCCTTAGACTGACCATGCTGCGAGGAGAGGAAAAAAATTTTAAAAAAGTACTGATCTTCTATTTCCGAAGCAAGTTGCCAAATTAAAATGAAGAAAAATATTAATATGTTAACTGGGGTTTTTTGGTACTCCGACCTTCACTGTGCAACTTGGATAACCCAGAAGGGTAATGGGAAAATTGTTTTAAGGACGGCTTTCTTCGTGTCTGTGTAACAGCTCTAATTTAACATCGTTTTGACTTTTAACTCTCTTTGACTTTACTATAATCAAACACAATCAGGTTTTTTTCTTGGTAATATTTGGGTTTGAGTATTATAGAAATCTGATGCAAAATAGGACCAATCTGCAAAAAGAAATAAGTTTTCCATTAAAGGTAAAACTTTAGGTTTACTTGTTTCTCTTCCTTTTTTTTTATTTCATCCCTCCATGCCTTCTAGCAGGGTTTGCACTAAATTAATAAAATGTTTTCAGTTAATAGAAGCTCAGTATTTGAAAACTAACTTAATTTTCCTTTTCCACTGCCAAATGATCTGGGATGGAGTTGGTTAACACTTTGTATAAACTGCACACCAAAATTTTACTGTGAGCAATGTCACAAGGCACAAACATCATACCTTGAGAAGAAGAGGTTAAATGTTTCAGTGGCACTAAATTCTGGGGTGACTTACCAAGCAAACTGGGGCAATTCTTGAATTTACCTTACCTTATCTTAAAGTCATGGATTTAGACAAGTCTGAATAGTCTGCAGCACCACAGACCCATAACTCAATAAATGAAAGAACCCTACCATGGTGCTTGGGCTGTGCTGGGTCTCCTTATAAGCTCTACCTTCTATATAGGACATTAGGCTGGGTTTTATTTGTTTTTTTTTTTTTTTTTTTTAATATCTTTTTAAATGTTAAATCTTAGCAAACATTTGTTGTCTGCCTCACCTTTGATTGCTAAATGTCTGACTCTCTTTTTTCTTCCCCATACCAAACAGATTTTGACTGTCAGATGAAAACCAGACACACAGCACACACACATTAAAAATATGGTGCACAAATATGTGATCAATAAGCAGAACAGCTTATCTGACTTGACAAATTCAGTATCCACATTTTGTAAAGTTTAGAGTTCTAAAGTTTAAACATTTTATAAAGTTTAGTGCCTTTGGTGGAACTAACTGAAGTCCAGAATTTCCTATTTTTCTCTAACTGTTAACAAACTTGTCTTTTACCTTGGTTGATATTTTGGGATAAATAAATATTATTTAAAATATACAATATAATATCAAACAGAATGTCCTTAGGCTAATGGTTTATACCTTCAAGTTTTGCCTTTCCCATGTGCCCATCAAGACACACAGTATTAGACTTTTTCTTCATTAACTTCTGATTCTTTCAAGCTTCACTTTGCAGGACAGTGAAGATATCTTAATGTGACAATCCTTATTATGTTCAAAAAGGTGGAACTTTTTCATCCCTGAAACATGGCAGATCTAGTCAACTACAATTACAATGGAAATCCACAGAAAAATGTTTGCTTGTTTCTACAGAAAAAAAGTTATGAGAGCACCAGGCCTGTTCAGAAAATTGTAGTAGGTCTGTAAGGGTGAGTCCCCATTATAGCCATTTTCATAACACCTCTTAAAGGTGTTGAGCCAGATGTTGCATGTCACTCAAGACCAAATCTAGGGTTTAATCTAGTATCTTTCATCTAAATTCTACCTGATATTCTGGCTATGCTTATTATGATATTTGCACAGTCTAAATAGTATAATTAAGTTTTCTTTACTATTGCAATTTCTCTGATGTCCCTGCAGTAAGAATTGCTGTCTTTTTCAGGTGGGCAGTAAAGAAGTGTCAGTACTGTATTGTTCCCATTAAAGCTCAGAATTTCAGTCCCCATGGAGTCAGAGTTGCTTGTTGAGTTGTTAATTTGTCCACTTGATTTGATTCTAACCTCTATTTTAAAATGTAACAATCAGATTCAATGTATTTCTGATCTCTGTATAGACATATAATTTAACCCACTAACACTTTGGTATGTCTTTAAGCAAGGTGTTGATTCAGACCACCACCGTAAGGACTTAATAGGAAAAGAAGAAAAAGATAGCGGTCATTATGATTATTGCTAATACCCACTTTATTATATAATAATTTAGTTCTTGTCACATTTGTCCCAGAGAATTAGAAAACAAGTATTCCTTGCCATATGAAATCCCTATCTTCCTTCTTCTGCAGTAGCAACTTTCACCTAACTTAAATCAAGTCTTGAAGCAAAGGTGATCTTACTTTGCTGCTGAAGCTGTGCTATTAAGAATATGACACTAATGTTCCCAAAATAAATTTTGTGACCAAGGGATGCTTTTTTCAGGGTATTCACCCAGCAAAAGTACTAGATTCCAGTGCTCAGTTCCAGTACTTACTTATACTGCATTTTATCCAGTGGCTGATAAGTACAAGATGTGTAAACACTCCCTGAAACAAACAAATTTTCCCTTTTACAGTGGAGATGCTGTCAACAGTGGGCCACAGAGTCATGTTCTCTGTTGTGTGTTTCTCTTCCTTTACTGTTCTTTGAAATGATTGGGGCTGCTTTCCTTATACATGGTGCCAAAATCAATTTTTTCTTTATACACTAATTTTGCTCTGAATACATTTTATAAATAGGGCCCTGTGGGGGACTTAGATAAGTGGAAGCCTGCTTTGTGCATTTTGAATTATTTTACTTCTGCCTAATATGCTCAGAACAGCCAAAGTAACATTGTTTTCAATATATCCTGTAGTGCAGCTTTAGTTGCTTACATAATTAAAGCAAATGGAGGCAGCAATAGCTTTTAAAGCACCTACGTTTTCAGGTGAGGATTCTGTGGTGGGTTTTTTTTCTCCTTTGGACTGTCTAAAGTCCTCATGAATACAGGGAACAAGTTGGAACTTGTTCCTATTCATCATCAATTAAATTTAAGATTATCCTGCAAATTCCTCTTGTATTTTCCGAAACCTAACATTTTTTTCCTTCACTTCGTGTTATGGTTTAACACCAGCTGGAGGCTAGGACCATGCAGCCACTCACTCACTCCCCGCCCCATCCACCCACCCACTGCCCTGGTAGGGACAGGAGGGAGAAAAGGAAGCGGAAAAAAGAACCTTGTGGGTTGAGATAAAGACAGTTTAATAAGTAAAGCAAAAGCCATGCACGCAAGCAAAGCAAAACAAGGAATTCATTAACTACTTCCTATACTTGGCAAGACAAAATGCCATCACTCCAAACGTCCCCCCTTCCTTCTTCTTCCCCTATATTTATATGCTGAGCATGACATCATATGGTATGGAATACCCCTTTGGTCAGTTGGGATCAGCTGTCCTGGTTGTGTCTCCTCCCAGATTTTGTGCCCTTCCAGCCTACTCACCGGCGGGGCAGTGTGAGGAACAGAAAAGGCACTTAGCAACAACCAAACCCATCAGTGTGCCATCAGCATCACTCCCATCCCAAATCAAAAACATAACACCACACCAGCTGCCAGCAAGAAAGTCAACTCCATCCCAGCCAAAACCATGGAACTTCCCCATCTAGAAAATGAACACACCATATGAATGCAGAGATACTTTGCATTTATTTTTTTACTACAAGAATATAACGCAAATAATAAAGATGTTGTTTTGCACTATGTAGCACTTTTTGACAGTTCAGAATTTTTAATACATTGATTTTGTTGTTCAGAAAGCAAAATCATTTAGGTTAAAATAAATGTGCTGCTCTATTATTTCTGTCACAGAGGAACAAAACTGTCATGATGTGACTTTGAGGTGGACTTCTTTTGTTGTCTTGCACCAATGGTTTCATAGAAATATTTGATGTTGCGCAATATAGCACACTTGTTCATGTCCAATATCTCTGCCAGCCATCTCTTATATTCTTCTGTACACAGATTTCTAGTGTTCTTTTCTGATCCACCTCTAATTTAAAGTTTTATTCATACTTATATCCTGAATGGTCCAATGATAATGTGTTGATGTTTATCAAATTCATTGTCTCTTACATGACAATCTCTGCAGAAGAAATTGCTTCAGAAATTGCTTTTAGATGGTACTGATTTTCTTCGTGTGTCTCTCCCCTTGGGTGATCAAGCATTATAGAAGCTGTGAATTAATTTGATACTCTGTTGTGTATACAACCACAGTGATACTGCAGCACTATTTTAACATTATTTTTTCTTGATCACAGCATGAATGGAAAAATCCAAATGATTTTAAAAGCATCAGGAAGGGAATAGGAATAAAAGCAGGTATTAGATATGGGGATACATGAGTCTTTACAAAGGTAATAGTCAAAGGTCAGGGAAGTTAAAGTGAGGGACTTGAAAGATTTTTTTTTCTGTCTGAAAGGTACTGAGTTAGTTTCTAGACTCTGTCTTCAGTTAAATATTTTTATACCATCTTGAAAACTGTGGGAAATAATAATATGCATAATTCAATGCCTTTAATGATAATTAAGGCAGCTCTGAGTGAGCTGGGCTGTTTGAGGTCCATATCTGATGTCCACAATGGGATAGCCACAAGAATAAGTAAAAGAAGGGAAAACATGCTATACAGTGAAGAGATCCAGAAGATCAGTTTTCTCAGCCAAGTGACACTGAATTACTTAATGTTTAAGGCTGAAGAGCTAAGCTCGCATGGTAGGCTGATCAAGCTATGTATAGAGATAGAGATGATAGAGACACAGAGATAGAGATGTAGAGATAGAGATAGAGAGAGAGAGCTCTTGTTGTTCTTGGATGCAAAAATATAATTTACTGGACACAAGGATAGAAATAAAATACAGCTTTTCAACACTGAAATAATTTAATTTTTGTCACAGCTTAATTACATTTAGAGTGTGTTCTCAGTCGCTGGCAGCTTGCCAATATGTTTCGACAGTTTCTGTGAAGATTTATTTCATTCAAAGAGATGAGAGAATCTCTTTTGGTTTTTTTTTGTTTGTTTGTTTGTTTTTGGGGTTTTTTTTGTTTTGTTTTGTTTTGTTTTTTTCTTTTCTGCCCAGAACTATTCTTCTTCTTATAACACCTTTCCAATTGTTTCTTCTCCGCTTTTTTTACTCTACAGAAACAGCACCAGGTACTGTTATGCAGCAGTCCCAATCCCAAACATATCTAAAGTATTCATGTCTCAAAGAGAACCATGGCTGGAAACGTACTTCAGATGCAATTAGAGAAACAGAAAGGGAAGTGATAGGTTTCCAATATCTGTCTGTAATTCAGCACCTTGGTCTGTTGTGATTTGATAGCTTCACCTGTTAACTCGGTAGTTACTAGTAGTACCTAATCTTGCTTTCTCAAATATCCTAGTAGTGTAACATCTCTCAATTTTGAATGGCAGCAACACTTAAAATTCATGATGTTGTAAACTTTCTTAAAAAACAAAATACAGATGACCTTTTGAAACTTTGGCAAAATTATCAGCCAATAGTGTTAAAGTCCTTATTTTCCCTGTATTATTTAATAGGCTGTTTATGAGAAAGCATAGGCTTTATGCAGTGAAGATTGCTGTAATTGCCACCTAAGGCACTACTTCCACGTTAGTGGAAGTTGCTGCTCATAATGGCCGAATGAAGGGAGCACTGATACCTTTTAAATTGGCTGTTTGCAAGTTATCTGCCTGACACAATAAATTAGGTTAATACATGCGATTGATATACCTTGTCAGGAATACCATTTGATGTGAAATGCTGTGGAAAGAAGGACTTGCTAAAGGCTATAGACCAACTCATGTCAGAGGTTTTAAGGTCTAATGTAGCTATTTACTTTAACTGCATTGTCCTTGTGAGGACTTTTAATCAAGTCTCTATTACTCTCTACTTCTAATGGGGGCAAATTTCAGAGTTTTTTGCATTTGCACTTTGTTTGTTTCTTTGTTTTTCCCCATCACTATTTTTGGCAGCTTAAGTAGGTGATTTTATTTTACTTTGAATCCCCATGATTTATTTTCAGCTTGGATTGTTTGAGGTTTTTTTTTTTCCTTGTAGGTGAACAACAGAAAAAAATGACAGTTTGGAGTAGCTTTGATTATTTCTTCTTAAACTCTTGCACAGCTAGTTCTACTTATCTTTCGATATCATATTTTATCATAAAAAATGTATTTTGGATTAAAAACTAAAATCACATACCAAAACAAAATTAAGTGGTTCCTGTCTCCTGTTTACTCCCTTGTCCTGCAATATTGTAGATCTTATTGTGGAACTAATTTTGCTCTTGTGAAATCTTTGGAAAAAAATAGATTCAGGAAAGTGTTTTAAATTATTTAATACAAGTCATTCTCCAAACAGCAAAAAAAAAAATTATGAAAACTAGGTCTTTTTTTCTTTTTCATGGTTTTTGGCTTCTTCTGAAAACTATTTTTGAGTGACGGTATAAAGGCAGATTATCAGCATGGTATTTATTTTACAGTGACATATGCCTATAATCTTTAAAAGAAGTAAATTAGTAAATATGAAAGTCCAACACCTATGTATTTCTTGGCATTTTATTTTATGCTTCCTGATCCTTTATGAGATCAGAATGAAAATAACCTTTTTGAGATATTGGTGTCTTATTTTCTCACAATCTTCTCAAAAACCAATGTACTTACCAGTTAAACCAATTTGAAATACATCTTTAAATGTCTTTTATCGTAGGTTATCTTTGTTTGCCCATTCTTCCCAATATAAATGGTCAGTCTGAAAAAAACCCAAACAACAACTTATGCAGCTGGAAAAAATAAGGTGTACTGTAGCTATAGCAAGCCTCCTATGAGACTTTTTCAGTGCAACCATAGCTCAGTCTTTTTTCTCT